>APFE031688380.1:121903-191430 GCA_000404065.3 Pinus taeda | reverse complement strand
TGAACTCTGGCACATCTTGGTCTCGTCCCTGCCGCAGTGTGGTCCATTTGATGTATTTGTCCTCATAGCTTTTGATAGGGTAGTACTGCTCCTTGATAGCATCTCGGAATGAATCCCAAGTGGGTGTGGCTGAAAATAGTGAGCATGTGCTTTCATCCTTCTTCTCGCAGTAGGTTTCCCACTAGTCCTTGACATGGGTGGTTGCTTTGAGAAGAGCGAAAACAATCTTTTCCCAACTTGAAAATTCATGAACAGAAAAATATCCTTTTAGCAGATTTAACCATTTATCTACAGCATATGCATCTATTTTACCCTCGAAGATTGGGATTTCAAAATTAACTTGTACCTTAAAGGGCGTGGCATTTCCAGAGTAGCTGTTGGAAGCCGATGCGTCACCTCTAGGTAGCCGCTGAAGGATCTGCGCAAAGCTATCCATCATCGCGTTCCTTTGCCACTCGAGGGCTTCTTCGAGTAGGATTTTGATAGGATCTCCTGCCCCCTTGTCTTTCTTCTCATCCGCCATGGGAAGCCGTCAAGATTTGCGAGGCTGGTCTTGCAAAGGTTCAACCAGTTCAAGCCCTAACTCCTTATACCTCGACCTCGTTGGGGACATGCAAAAAAAAACAGAGAAAAAGCAGACCGCTCTGATACAACTAATCCAGATTTAAATAGGAACACAATAAAATATAGAGATAACCATATACACAAAGATGCCGCGGAAATAATGCTTGATTTCATTAATGGAAAATATTGAAATATGCTTACAACCAGAAATGGAAATAAACCAGCTAGGGCGATGGTAGCTTATCTCTGAGAAGAGATGTGGCGGCTACATGCCTCACTGTTCCGAACTATGTTACAATGAGGCTCGAAGGCCTATGTATTGTTGAGAAACAATGGAAAACCCTTCACATTCCAAAACCGACCCTTAGAAGATGAAACGCCAAATTGTGGGCCCCGTTTTGGGTAAATTGGTGCATCAATTTCCCGGGGTCGTAACTTTGGCATACGATCTCCGTTTGACACGTATGATAGCTGAAAGATCTATCTGAGAACTACCACTTTGGGAAGGGCAACATGGTCCGTGGATCCATGTTGCCCCTAGATTTCCCAAAAAACGTCGTTTAGGGCCTCAAAACGGCTCCGGAAGTTTAGGACCCAGAAAAACTGCTAAAAATAGTAAATTGTGCTACAATTACGGAAACTGAAAAATTGAAAGAGACAGTTGCGGGGGTCCAAATGGGATAGGTGGGTGGCCACCAACATCCACCTGGATCATAAGTGGACAAGTCAACCTCCTTGACCCCTACTTGTTTGGTATAAATACCACTTATGTGGCTCATTTAGAGGCAAGCAACTCAATGATGAAGAAGTTGAATAAGGTATAAGATAGACCAAATATCCAAGTTGAGGAAAGAGTGCCAATCTAAGCTGAGGGTGAGTAGAGGAAAACAAGTAAAGCTGAGTTGAGGAGTTTTTCGTTGTCTTACCAAAGTTTTGTTAAGGAGGCTGATATCTAGACACGTTTTGGTGAGGAGGCCTAGTTTTGTAGGAGGTCGAGCTAATATGAGGTAGGTTTTTATTGTGGTTCTTTATGATAGGCCCAATTGTATTCTAAAATAGGTTGAATCCTTTGACAGTGTTGAGGTGATTTTTTGGTAAGAAATAGCCCTTACTTAGGATGCATGCATGTTGTGAAGCCACCTTAGGAATTGTTTGTGGACATATTATTGTTGTACAGACTTGTTGAGTAGGTCGAGCCTTAAATCATTGAAGTTTCACATTATTGAAGGTTGAACTTTATGCTTGGGTCCTAATAGACTTGCTATTATTTTTACCCTCTTTTTCAAAGTAATTTGTGACATTTTAATAGGATGGCTAGTAAATCCTTCCATGGCCAAATACTTGTGGTGGCCCTGTGTGTATAAGAAACCAAGAAGGGAGGTGGTATGCATTTGAGGACAAGCATAGGCCCTATTGTAGAGATTGGGCCAAATTGTCATAATGTTGAAGCATGGATTACTAAATTATGTAAAGAGTTGTGATAGCCCTCCCGGTGGGAGTATGTAGATTTGTTAAGGGTAAGATTTGTGTGATATTTCTGTGTGAAGTGGCTGGGATAAAGGATATGATGCAAGTTATAGTAAGGTAAAAAGTATAGACTAAGGAATATAGTAAGGCGGATGTGTTGCAGGTAGAGGTGGATGAGGTGAAGATATAAAGGTGATTAGGGAAGAAACATTGGGGATGAATAGGTCAAGAGGAAGAAATCAAGAATAATAAGGAAATCCAATGATGGAATTATGATAGGTTAAGGACCGAGAAGTAGAAGGACAAGTGGTTGTGATCAAGATTGAAGGAAAAAATCTAAGAGTGGCATGGTTGAGTGACAACACAACTAAATAAATGCAATTTGTGTGAACTAGGAGAAGCTATGAAGTACCTTGAAGAAATAGGTAGGTGCCTACAAATGTTGGATTCTTCATTTGTGGAAAAAAATAAGATTTCCCTTCTAACATCATCAAAAGCTTATCCTTCTTCTTCATAGAAATCATTATCCTCTTTGGAGTAGATATTTTTCTTTTTTGAACATTTCCCTTTGAAGACCCTTTTTCTAGGTTCGTCCTAATCATCACTATCTTCCTTGAAAGGACATTTAGTAGAAAAATGTCTCATCTTATCAAAATTGAAATAGATGAGAGGCAACTTACCTTTCGATCTAGATATTTTCTTTAATCTTTTGACGACTAAGACTTGTATGTATCATATTCATCACTAGAGCAATCACCAAACTTGCATTTTAAGTAATTCTTATATGCTTTAAAGTTTTCTTCCTTATGTAATGAGTTTCCCGTCCCCATTTCACATGTATTGAGAATTTCATAAAGATCGTCCATTTTTAGATTCTACAAATCCTTTAATTTTCTATGGAAGATACATTAGAATCAAAATGCTCAAGAAGAGACCTCAATGTTTTTTGAACAACTATTGTTTCTTTGACTTTTTCACCAAGTCATTTGAGAGAATTAACCACTTCATTTACTCAAAGAAAATAAGTAGCAACTTCTTCTTCATCATTCACTTTTTAGGCTTCCGAAATGCCTTTAGAAATTTTGAAGTTTTTCCTTCTTTACTTTGTTATCTCCTTCATAGTTACTGTTATCACCCCAAGAAACTCTCCTAGGTTGTATCTCGGAGATGCTCAGGAACATTATAAACTAAACATGATGTTGGAAATGGATGAATGGAAGGAATGATACTTGTTTAAGCCAGATAACCACTTCTACTATGCTTAACTCAAGACATGCGTGAACACCCCCAGACTACAAGGATTTAGACCACCAACTACTGACAGTTTAAGGATTGGGTGAATATGGAGAATACTGACCACACTAGCAGATGCACAAGACCATGTGATGGTCGGCTGCAACCAGTAAAGAGGTCTGCAAATCTATTTCCTAATGCATAGACAGGATGATAGCTCTCTGGAACTAAGTAAACAGAACCTGAATAACACATTCACTGATACATACAAGATATTAACAGAGAGGTAGGATGACAACTCCTCTAATGCTAAACATCAAGAGTTCATGAAAACTACATAACCTAGAACACAATAGAAATGGAGAGTGAGTAATTAACAACAAAAGAAGCTTGTATTAGCTGAAAATGAAGACGAGATGCTGCAAGTATCAAAGTAGTTACAACCTCCAGAAGTTGAAACTTACATCAAAACAATAACCATCAACCCTAATTACATCTAGTTTTTGGGTATACATAGAGTTTCATTACAAAGACATTCTGCTACTCTAGGCGTGGAGGGGTCATAATTGACCACCAACCGCTTAAACTGCCTGATGGAGTCTCTAGTAGAATTTGCCTGCTTCAGTGAATGAATTTGATCTTCTCGGGTGCTCTGTTGTACTTCTTAAGTAGGTGGAGTGTTGTATGGATGAAATTCCATAACTACTAAATGCATTTATCTGCTCTAGGCTTGTCCTTTTCCTTCTCATCCATCCTTCCTGTTTAATGCAGTTGTTGAGGAGCTACTGCGCTGAGTACTGGATGTTGGCCACCTTCATCCTTTTTGGAGTATGGAATGGTTATGGACATGGATAGTCAGGACGGATGGAGGAAGAAAATCGGTCGTTAGATTGGGTGGATGGACGGCGGGGAGCGCTTGGCGAGAAGTATCGGGAGGACACAGGATAAGGCGATTGTGAGCCATTGGATCTCGGGTGGGTAGATCCAACGGTCATCAGGCGGAGGACATGCACTGGGGTTAACGAGCAGGGATGGAGGATGGGCGGTAAGTGGTATTGATCACACCGCCGTTGGGAGGAAAGTGGTAAACTTACAACATCGTGTGATACCACTCAGAAGGCAATGCGTGGCAGACGGGGTGGGGTGAAACCACTTTTTATTACGAGTTATTGCGAGGTCAGTTTGTCGGTGTTGGGAAAGCGACTGTCGTCTGATCGCAGAGGGGATGATTAGACGGTAGGGATTTAACCATGCGAGTTTCGTTTGATGTCACAGGGAAACGATGGATTGAGGTGGCGGAGAGAAACGGTTATGTTTATGGCAGAGGTTTTTCGAAGGTATGTGTTTATATTGGTTTTGGGGTTTTAATGCCCAGGGCCTAAGAAAAGTGGAGTTTTACATGTTTTTTTTTAATTGAAAGGGCATGGGATATGGAGATGAAAAGAGAGTGAAAGAGGTACTGGAGAAGGTGGGAATGATCGGTAGAGGCCTCCTTTTAACAAAACCAAGGACTGAGCTCACTTGGGCTCCTTGAATAACAGCAACATGTAGCAGAGCTAACACTGGCTCCTTCTGAGGATGAGATCCTCCCTGTGAGGTCTCAAGAACTTGCAGATCAATGCCTTTCCTATGAAAACCAATTAGCAAAATTTCCTAGTGTTCCATTGGGCATGGAGTCTAACTGCTTACACTAAAACTGATAAAACATCATATTTACAATTTTAAGGTCGAAAGACCTTAAATAACATAAATTTTTTAGAAAACACCCATTAACTGGGCTATCAAAAACTATCTCCCCTTCCATACTTTGCAGCATGAAGGTATTGTTCCCTTGGATCTAAGAAATAATAAAAGGCCCTGTCCAGAAAGCATCAAACTTCCCATGGTTGCCTCTCTTTTCTTTGAGTGCATCCCACTTAAGAACCCAGTCTCCAACCTGATAATTATCTGATTTTGTCCTCCTATCAAAAGCATCCTTGATCTTCTTTTGATGTGCTGTAGACTTTTCAACCAGCTATTCTCTGATTTGATGTGCCTTTGCTAAATCAGTGATCCTTTTTGCCATGTCTTCTTCCTCATTCTGCTCTTCTTGTAGGAACTTTGCCACGGGAAGAGTTCACTGAATTGGGAAAATAGCCTCAGTACCATATACCAGCTTGAATGGAGAATTCCCTGTGGATTTCTTCATGGTCACCCTATCAGCCCATAGTGCATATTTGAGCTTAGAATCCCAATTCTTTTTGTTGTCATCCAACAACGTTTTAATTATCCTTATCAGGCTTTTATTGGAAGATTCTCCTAGACCATTACCTTGAGGGTAATATGAGGTGGAATGAACCAGCTTAATGCCCATTGACTTACACATGTCCACCAATTCTTTTGCCCTGAAGGTTGCTGCATTGTTTGTGATTATTTTATGTGGACAACCAAATCTGGTGAAGATATGCTCTGTCAAAAACTTCATGACCACATTATGATCAGCCTTTCTGGTAGGGATTGCTTCAATCCATTTAGTGAAATAATCAGTGGCTACTAAGATCCATCTTTGTTGGCCACTGGAATGTGGATTAATCTCTCCAATGAAATCCAAGCCCTACTGCTGAAAAGGGCCATTTGCATGTATTGGTTTTAAGGGAAGGGACTTTAATTGTTGTTTCCCTTCAAATCTTTGGCACCTGTCACAAGATTTAACAAATGAAAAGACATTAGAAAATAAGGTGGGCCAATAGTACCCAGCTCTGAGGATCTTGTGGGCTCTATTTTTCCAATAATGGTGCCCTCCACACATGCTAGAATGGAACTGCTGCATGATTTCAATGGATTGTTCTTTGTCCAGGCACCTCAAAAGCATTCCAGATGGGTCCTTCCAGTAGAGCAGATTTTCATGGATACAATATTTTGCTGCCCTGAGATTGATAGTTCTGGCTTGGCTTGAACTAAGGCCTGGAGGATTTCTAGCTTCGGCAAGAATTTAGCTATTGCAGAGTACCAATCACAAGAAGCTAGATTTTTTGCCAATGATTGCTTTTCCCCTGGTTCAGTTGCTTCTTCTGTTGGACCATTTTCTGCATCTGTGTTTATGAGATTCATGTCCATAGTTCTACAATTTTCTTCAGCCAATAATCTGGCAAGGCCCTAACCTCTGACCAGCTTGGTGGGCTTCAGTTCTACATTAAATTCAATCAACCTTGCAATCCATTTAGCCCTTCTTCCATTAGCATCAGGCTGCATTAGGACATCGTTTATTGAAGCAGAGGGAACATATGCAATTATCTTGGAATGCAGAATGTAAATTATGAAAGATTTCAAAGATTTGATAAGAGTATATGCTTGCTTTTCAATGATATCATACCTCAGCTCAACATCCCTTAAGGTTTATTTGAAGAATTCCATTGGATGCTCTGAACCTTCTTCATCTGCTTGCAATAAAACTGCTGCAAGGGTGTCATTAGAGGCAAAAGAAAATATATGGAACCCCTTGTTGTAATCTAGACTGCTTAGAGTAGGAGCTTCCATAATAGCTTTCTTAATGGACTCAAAGGATCTTCTTGCTGTATTAGTCCACTTGATCTCTGACCCCTTTTTCAACATGGAGATAATATGTTTAACAAGTTCTGCAAAATTTGGGATAAACCTCCTTACAAAATTTATCTTGCCTAGAAAGGACTGGATGTCCTTCTTTGATCTCAGGACAGACAAGGTTTGTATTGCTCTTACTCTTTCCGGGTCAATTTTGACACCTGCAGCGGAAACCACATGTCCTAACAGCTTGCCTTCTTCTAAAGAAAACTGTGACTTTTTAGGATTGACTAAAATCCCAAACCTTCTGCACTTCTGGAACACTTTCCTGAAATGTTGCAAATGGTCTTGATGGCTGCTAGAGTACACTGTTATATCATCAAGGTAGATGAGGACAAATTTTTCCTTCTCTCCCACAAATGCTATATCCGTAGCTCTTTGAAAGGTGGCTCTAGCATTCATCAGCCCAAAAGGAATCTTGGAATACATAAACGTTCCCCAAGGAGTGGTGAATGCAGTCTTCTCTTGATCATCTAGATGTACAAAAACCTGATTAAACCCTGAAAATCCATCCAGGAAAGACATCACTTTGGCTCCTGAGACCTTCTGCAATAAATGCTCCATCTTGGGTAGAGGATAGTTGTCTTTCTTAGAGCATTTATTTAAGTTTTTGAAATCAACACAGAATCTGATTTCTTCACTTTTCTTCCTCACCACCACCAAATTGGCTACCCATTTTGAATATCTGAGAGGGACTATGATTTTGGCAGCAAGTAATTTCTTGATTTCTTTTTCAATCAGAGGTAGGAGCAAAGGGTTTATTGGCCTCAGCTTCTGTTTAAAAGGGATGGTGTCTTTCTCTAAAGGAATTTTATGCTAGATGATCTTTTTGTCATATGTTTTCAGGTCACTATACTCCCAGGCAAAGACATCAGCAAATTGATTCATTAAATTGCAGTATTCAAAACTTTGGTCAGGAGATAGATGGGTGGATAGATTTATGTATCTTGGTTGACCAGGAATCCCTATGTTATGATTACAGACTTCATATTGGTATTCTTTTTTGGCATCCTTATACGACACATCATTCTGCTCAAATAGTCTCTCTAGAGGAATTAAACCCTTAGGTATATGATTGCTGGGAAGTTGGACAATGCTATCTTTGCCAAATTTGTTTCTAAGCTGGGGCTGGGGACTTTCTTCCAAGGCTTCATTCTCTTGGTCAATTTGCATTTCAGCAAATTCATCAATTACTTGAAAGAACCTATTCACTTAATCATCATCTTCAAAAACTTTCCAATGTTGGACATTATCAGGCAAGGATGGTCTATATTTCATTTGGACTTCATAAACTAGTCTGGGAGGCATAGGAGGGATAAACACGCTAGTAGACACAGCAAGGGAATCAACAATCTGAATTTTGGTTCTAGGGATGTATGAGATACATAAATTATCAAAAGAATCTTTGAGTCTCCATACCTCATCTCTGTATGCTTTCAGCCTTGGGTGTTTTTCTTGAAATGTTCTATTTACTTGTTGAATGATAAAATCAGCATCTCCGAACACCTTTATGCTCCTGATTCCCCTATTTTTAGTTGCATTAAGGCCCAATATCATAGCCTCATACTCTGCTATATTGTTAGTGACTTGAAAAGCCAGCTTAAAAGACAGAGGTGTGCTTTCTTGTTTTGGAGATATCAGCACCACCCCTGCTCCTATAGTCTCCCTAGAACATGCTCCATCAAAGAACACCTCCCAAACCTGACTTCCTTGCTCTTCCTTGGCCCGAGCTATTTGTTTCCCGAGCTGCATTGAAGCCTTCTGAGATTCTTCAATTTGGAGGATACATGATCCAAAATCAGTGTCCAAAACATAAATTGGATGATTGGAATGATTCTTCTCATCACTAATGATGTATGCCAATTGTGCTTCTCTATACAATCTCTTGCTTTCCCCTCCAAAAACTGGGATAGTGGCATAAGATAGATCATTCTGCAATGTCCCACCTAGTCTCTTGATCCATCCTCTTGACAATAGCATGCCAAACTTGGGAGGGACTTCTTCTACCACAATATCCATCATCATACTCTTCATGGGCAGCTGAGTTAGGGTAATAGCTAGGTCTTTGATTAATCCTAAGCACTTTACCTTCCTTGAATCAAATGAGAATAAATCATGATATGGTCTGGCGATATCAAGGCCTAACTCTTCCATGATAGCTTTAGGCATTAGATTGTGGCTAGCCCCTGTGTATAGCAGGCAATTGTGGAGGATTTTGTCATGAATGGTCAAGGAGACGTAAAATGATGGAGAATTATCATCAACAGGTTTAGTCATTGGGCTAAGCACAACTGCAGGCTTATCATCTTGCAAATTGACAGAGTCAGTAGAGCTTTGTATGGCTTCCAGCTTAAGAGATTCAAGGATAGGCTTTCTAAAAACTTCACTCTTTACCAGTTCTAACAGAGGTATAGATATTTTTAATTTCTGGACTTCAGATTCAAAACTGAAAGGGGAAGGGGACTTGTCAGGATCTCTTACCTCTTGAGATGGAGCTTTGAGGATGATTGGTTCAACTGTTGGTCTTCTCTGTCTGATATTCTGTGACTCTGTTGGGAAAACAACTTTTTGGGTAGGATTATCCTTGACATTGTTTACTTTTGATCTCAGATTGTATCTTTCTTGCTCATTAGTTTGAAGAACATCCTCTCTATCCCACCTTTGATTGTTTTGGTCCTGCAGTAATGATTCTTCATATGCAGCCAATGTAAAAAAGGTAGCACTGCCTTTATCTTCCATGCAATGAATTTCATCCTCTTCTTCAAACTGCTCCTCCTCCATGACTACATTTTGAAAAGGAGCTTTAACCTTCTGTTCTTCATTTACTTCTTTACCCCTCTGAATGATTTGTAGCTGTTCATTTTCTCTTCTGAATGGATTTGGATTTCTTAGAGAAAATGTGTTTTGAAGTCTTGTCTTTCCTGAGTTCTATTCAACCTTTAGCTTAGATATCTCAGTAGCCAATGACTCTATCATTCTAGTCATTTTGTCTAACTTCGGTTCTGAAGAGGAAACAGAGGAAGAAGAAGCCTCACCTCTCTGCCTTCTTCTATTAGCATGACTTTTAAGCTTTTTTGCAGCCATGATATTAGATTCTACTTCTAGGGCTGCATCTTGCATATCAGCTAGAGTGGCACATCTTCTTTCTCTCAATAGCAGGCAGAAATCAGAGTCAAAAGCATTGGCATAAGTAAGTTTGGCAGAGGTGGGGGTAGGCTTTACTTCAGTTGGTATCTTATTATACATACGATTGAATATTTTATTAAAATTAGGAAATGATTCCCCATTTTCTCTTCAGGTTGCCAAACTCAGAATGGTAATAAAGAAGGTCCTTCTTATCCCCCCAATGCTTCAAGAATGCATCTTCTAAGGCTTCAATGTCTACTATATATCTAGGGGTCGATTCTTTGAACCACTTTCTTGCTTCTCCATCAAGGCTCTGGACAAAAAATCTCATCCACACATCATTTTCACTGATGTCTAAGTTATTAGCATAACTATAAAAAGACTCAAGATGCTCTTCAGCTGTTACTCCCTCTGTACCAATAAAATTAGGCATGTATTTCTGATATTCTCTTGCAGGCATGGCATTCAAAGGAATAGGCAAGATCAATGGTCCATACCTAGTAGCTATGATTCTTTCCATCTTTGTGGGAGCTTGCTGGCCTACCATGACTGGGATAGGTGAAAGGATACTAGTAGATTGAGTAGGGAACAATGAAATGGATGACAGAGACAAAGGGACATGATGGACTGTATGGGATGCTTTCTTTGGGCTGAGATCCAAAAGGGAACTAAATGAACAAGGAGCTTTAAGAATCTCCAAGGGTAGCTCTTCACTAGCAATGCTAGGTTCTATACCTTCAAAATGTATATTATTAGGTATAATCCTTTCCTGTAGAGATACATAAGATTTATTAGGCTTACCTGACCCTGATGCTCATTTCTGTGATGTTTTCTTCTGCTTAGCAATCTTCTTAGGGTCAGGCACTAGGTTAGCTGGTGATTTCTAAGGATTTCTCTGAGTATGCCTCACAAGCTGAGCCAAGACTGTGATGTGGAGTCACCAAAGGTTGGTCTTCCAATAGAGTCGCCAGATAGATGATTACAACCAGAAATGTGTCTAGACTTTGTCTATCATCAAAGCTGGAACTGTGTCATTCTCTTAGGGAAGTTGAGCTTCAATCTCCTCTCCCTGGCAATGGCGCCAATTAATGTTATCACCCCAAGAAACTCTCCTAGGTTGTATCTCAGAGATGCTCGAGAACATTATAAACTCAACATGATGTTGGAAATGGATGAATGGAAGGAATGATGCTTGTTCAAGCTAGATAACCACTTCTACTATGCTTAACTCTAGACATGCGTGTACACCCCCAGACTACAAGGATTTAGACCACCAACTACTCACAGTTTAAGGATTGGGTGAATATGGAGAATACTGACCACACGAGCAGATGCACAAGACCATGTGATGGTCAGCTACAACCAGTAAAGAGGTCTGCAAATCTATTTCCTAATGCACAGACAGGATGATAACTCTCCAGCACTAAGTAAACAGAACTTGAATAACACATTCACTAATAGATACAAGATTTTAACAGAGAGGTAGGATGACAGCTCCTCTAATGCTAAACATCAAGATTTTATGAAAACTGCATAACATGCACAACCTAGAACATAATAGAAATGGAAAGTGAGCAATTAATAGCAAAAGAAGCTTGTATTAGCTAAAAATGAAGACGAGATGTTGCAAGTATCAAAGTAGTTACAGTCTCCAGAAGTTGAACCTTACATCAAAACAACAACCATCAACCCTGATTACATCTAGTTTTTGGGTATACATAGAGTTTCATTACAAAGACATTCTGCTACTCTAGGCATGGAGGGATCATAATTGACCACCAACCGCTTTAACTACCTGATGGAGTCTCTGGTACAATCTGCTTGCTTTAGTGAATGAATTTGATCTTCTCGAGTGCTCTGTTGTACTTCTCGAGCAGGTGGAGTGTTGTATGGATGAAATTCCATAACTGCTAAATGCATTTATCTGCTCTCGGCTTGTCCTTTTCCTTCTCAGCCATCCTTCTTGTTCAATGTGGTTGTTGAGGAGCTACTACACTGAGTACTGGATGCTGGCCACCTTCGTCCTTTCTAGAGTATGGAATGGTTATGGACATGGATAGTTGGGACAAATGGAGGAAGAAAATCAGCCATTAGATTTGGCGGATCGACGGCGGGGAGTGATTGGCGGGAAGTATTGGGAGGACACAGGGCAAGGCGATTGTGATCCATTGGATCTCAGGTGGGCAGATCTAATGGTCATCGGGCGGAGGACATGCACGAGGGTTAACGAGTGGGGATGGAGGATGGGCGGTAAGTGGTATTGATAGCACCACCATTGGGGGGAAAGTGGTAAATGTACAAAGTTGTATGATACCACTTGGAGGGTGACGCATGGCGGATGGTGTGGGCTGAAACCACTTTTGATCGTGAGTTATCGCGAGGTCAGCTTGTCAGTGCTGGGAAAGCAACTATCATTTGATTGCAGAGGGGATGATCGGACATTAGGGATTTAACCATGCGGGCTTCGTTTGATGTCATAGGGAAACATCGGATTGAGGTGGTGGAGAGCAATAGTTACGGTTACAGCAAGGGTTTTGTGAAGGTATGTGGTTATATGGGTTTTGGGGTTTTAATGGTCAAGGCCTAAGCAAAGTGGAGTTTTATATGTTTTTTTTAATCAAAAGGGCGTAGGATATGGAGATGAAAAGAGAGTGCAAGAGGTAACAGAGAAGGTGGGAATGATCAGTAGAGGCCTCCTTTTAACAAAACCAAGGACTGAGCTCACTTCGGCTCCTTGAATAATAGCAACATGTAGCAGAGCTAATAGTTACTTACATGATTGTCCCACATCTCTTTAACTGATTCACACTGCATAACTTTAAAAAATTATGAATCTAACAAGCCATTTAAGATGGAGTTCATATATTTTGAATTGACGACATAAGCCTTTTTCCCATCTTTATTAGCTAAAGGAGAAGATGGAACCTTATATCCATCTAAAATAGACTACCAAAATTCAACACCAAGAGACATCAAGTGAGTTTTCACTCTTTATCTTCGAAAAGGAAAAACAAATGTTCCATCAAACAAAGGAATTTTGAGTGAGAATTCTTGATTATCCATGTCCCTTGTAAGTTCTTCTTTCAAATGTTATACTATTCTTGAAGAAGCCTCCTCTGATTCCAATTGTTGAAAATACATAGAGATACTAAGGGGGGTGGGAATCAATATCACTCAATTTTAAAAAATTTCACATTATTCATTTTAAAAATGAAATCTCATCACATAAAACAATGCTTGAACATAGGAAATAAAGTGAAAATTAAAAAATTATTCAATTTACTAAAACTAGTTGTGAGGACACCAATCCTCTATAAGCACCAACTTACAAAAGATAATAGGTTCCAACCTATAAAGAAGATGGGTACGCTAATCCTTAGTAAGAACCAACTTACATTTGTTTCATTGTTCAAGAGATAATATTATGATGAGAACTTGTTCAAAAGAAGGTATTCTTTCCTAGAAACTTGTACCAAACTTAGACTAGAATTCAGCCTCCATAAGGACTATAACTTGGTCTCTAAAAAATCTCAACCTCTAATAAAGAAAGGTCTATAATTCAGCCTCTCATGAAGACAACAACTTGACCTCTAACCAGGACTACAACTTGACCTCTAACCAGGACTACAAATTGACCTCTAACCTAGACTACATCTCGACCTCTAACAAAAATTGCAACTTGGGCACAAACTAGGACTGAAATTTAACCTTAAACTAGAACAATTCCACCAAAACGTGGTCCAAAAACCCTTGAACTTGACCTCCTTAACAACATAACTCAACCTCAATAGAATTCAAATAGAATAGAAACCCTTCCCAAGAATTATTCCAAAATTCCTTTCAACTTTCTTTTACTCCACTTGGTTCATAAGATATGAACATCATACTTATTCCTTCACTTACTTAAAAACATAAATAAATTGTTTGTATGAAAGAGTTCCTAGGATCCTCTACATAACACCCACTTATAATTCTATTTTGGGTCCATAGTGATCCAAGGGATCAATTTAGTGCTCAAAATTCAAAGTGTTAAAAAATGTTCGAAACCTATACGAGTGCATAGATCTCGGTGACTTGAATCCAATGCAACTCATTTCACTCAAAACTGATATAGTATGCTCTTGATATCATGTTTTGATTGAATTTCCAAACAACTAAATGTTTTGTAATTGAGTTGCAAGTATGCCCAATCAACAGTCTGTACAGTGTCTAGGCAAGTGATTGGGTAGATGATTGTGTATTTTATGGGCCAATGGTTGATTGACAAGTGTCTTTTTGTGATCAGCCCATGAATGGCATAATTCTATTGGTTACAGGTTCGTTGATGTGGTATAATGATGGAAGGCCACGTGGGCCAATGGTTAGCTGCCATGTGGCTTTCAGACTATGCATTAAAAATTTGTGAAGGGGCCAAGTTGCACATGAGAATCGAACCCATGACCAAGAAACAAGCACCAAATACCATTCACTAACATGCCATTGCATGTGTTTTTTAATTAACTATGATTTGAGGTTATATTTGAATTTGATTATCGACGCTATTGGTGGAAGGGGGCCAGGGCTAGTCACTAGCCCATGGCCACACCCTACACAAGATGATTGGCAGAGGAGCCAAGGGCTTAGGGCTTAGCCCCACCCCAAGCCATGGTCACAGACCACAACACAAAAAATGTTGCAGCAAAACTGTGGCGGAGTTAGATGGGGACCACCCCGAGTCATATGAAACTCAACATAACCATGAGTAGAGTCAATAGAGGGGCCAACCCTAGAGTGCGCAACAAGGGGCCAGCCCTAAGCCATATGCAACCCATGTAACCTTGTAGGAAGAGAAGTAGGGGCCAGTCCATAGGTGCTTGCAACTGTGGCTAGCCCCAGGGCTTATGATCCTTCATGTGACCAAGTTGGTCAGAGTTTTGGGCGCGCACACATTGGCACCAGGCCCGAGTCTCATAGGAACAATATGACCATGATGCTAGGTGTTGGGGGCTCGACAGGCGGGGGTGGATGTTAAGGGCTGGCCCCTAGGAACGAGGCCCCCATATGACCACAAATTTCAGAAATTAGGCATCAGTGGACAGTTCAACTGTCCAAAAATTTCACCTGTCGGGTGGGATTGTAGGCCACATTTATGCACCAGTTTTGGGTTTGGGGCACACAAGCCAGATTTGGGTCAAATTGTAGGATTGTTAGCTATGAAAATTTGGAAAAAATTGTAACAAGAATAACTTGACTTTCACAATTTTTGGCCAAATGAGGTGTAGAAAGAACCCAGATGGGGGTTTTTGACAGTTCTAGGTCCATTGGAGAAATTTGTTTTACATTATGAGCATTTTAAAGCCATGGAAACATAAATTTTAGCACCTAATGAAAGATCCCCTGCATTGGAAGCTAGATGAGGAGATGTAGCCCAAGAGAGGGGTGAAATCCTTTATCATGTTTGATGTTATGTGTTCTTGATATTTTGTGATTTGAAATGTGGAAATTAGATCGTCCAATCTAAAAGTGAAAGATTAAACTGATGGCAGATGTATGATAGATGAAGCATTGAACCATGAATTACATAAATGATAAGTGAAAGAATAATATTAAGTCATCTTTGTTCTTTAAAACATCAGAATTAAAGGACGCATAAGTAGAAAAATAAAAGATGCAAACTCAGAAAGAATTTGAAGATGGAGTTTGTCCCTCCTAGACTACGTCTCTGGGGCTGTTTCAAAATGGGCAACCGTTTTATTAAAAGAGCTTCAAGAGTTTCTTTACATGTGTATTTACTAGCTGATCTATGCTCGCACGCACTACTGCACACTTGTAGAAAGAAGGCCTTCTAAAACAACTTTCTAGTGTCTGTCTTTGTCCTTGAATAGGCCCAAGGATGGCCAGGAAATTCTCAAAAGAGCATCTACAGACAAACGTGGAAAATCTGATCCTCAAGATTTTGTCACCTGAAAAATAAAGCGTGACCTTATTCTTGAAGGGTTTCACCTCTGGATATGGAAGAGACTTGATGGGCTATTGACACGCCTCTCTTCTCTTCTAGCACAAGGTTGCAAAAAGTGCTCTCACACTGAAAATTTGATCTTCCCTTCACAAATTGTGAACCCTTGGATTTGTGTTCTACAAATATTTGCCTCCTCCAAAGGCTTTGAAAGCCTATATTCAAAGAACTCTACATCCTTGAATTAGCTTCCTTGCATTTGCTTCTATAAAGGATGGACTTTCACCTCCTTTTATACGAAAATCCAAAGTTAAATTTGGAGTTTGTTTTAAAACAAATTCTTTGTGGCCCAATTAGAACTCTCAGTGTTGATACATTATGAATTTAGTTTTAATAACTTTATTATAAATATCAATATATATCAATATAGTGTAAAACTATCTCCTATAGTTTTAAACCATAAGTGCACATCCAATAGTCTCGACCATAATGCCTAGCGCAAAGGGATATGTCCGCAAATGAAGGTTGATTGGATTAATAACAAAACGCACTTTCCATTTTTATCCAAAGTCCTCCAATGGTTACACCCAAACATGAAAAGTGGCTTCCCAATAGCTTGCAAACTACATCCAATAGTTGGCAGTCACATTGATCTCCTCATTGATTGTGCTGACGTAGCCACCTCCCATGGCATACCCTTCACATATTTAGCTTCACCAAATGGGCTACCATGCAATCTCTTGAATCTTTTGAATGGGTTGACGTAGCTACCTTGGCTCCATCGAGCTCTCACTCGCGCTATGTACCTCTGGCAGTTGAGCTGGATCTGCGCTTGGATAAACTGCTGACTAGGCTATACCTCCATTGCATGGTAACTACTTTCCATGGCATGAGTTGTTCGCAATCCCCGACACTGACCAAATTTGCAACGGATTTGCATGACCATTTCTGCATAATCATTGATAATGACCTAGTCATGTTTGTCACCGTGACTTGCATTTTCATAATGCATTGGACTTTGATTCCCTGGTGGTTTCCGCACCTGTGGAATTATTGGCTTTTGTACCTGTGGCATCGATGACTTTGATAGCATGCCATGTTGGGCCTCTTGTGCTAGCTTTGATCAAATCCATGTAAATTTTCCATTCTTAGCTCCATTGGATAGACAACATATGTATCTATTCCCACTTCTTGCTAAATTCCTAACAATGTTGTGCTTCCGATCGATGTGTTAGACTGCCACCTCATGCATCGGTGGTTTCCACTGCACCTTCTGTGGACTACACAATATTCTTTGGCACTCTAGTAGTGAGGCATAACTATGAACTTCTGTTGGCATCTAACACAACTTTTGATGATTGCATTAAATGATGTGCCCATATATGTGCTCAAATAGTTGGTTTATACCTTATAATGCTCTACTCCAAACATCATTACACCATAACCGTACGTTGTAACCTTGTAATATCTTCGCCATATGGACCATATTTTTCATCATAGGTTTTTGCATTAGGGTATATATGTTGCAACTATTACATGCACCATTAGCTCTTAGGTAATACATGTGCCCCTATGGTATAATAGTATAGTTTAATCCCTAGTTTCGAATTGCACCATAGCCTTAGGTTTTAAACATTTAGTTTTATCCCAAAAATCTTATCATGCACCCAAACTTTCCACCATTCATGGGGATGTGCACCAATGATAATATTTGAATCGATGCCACGTGTCAACTGTAGAAATTCCACATGACTATCAAGGCCTTCTTCAACACATCAACTTTGACGGATGATTTCTCCATCACTGGGAGGCCAAACGGAAAAACAAAGATATCACCAGAATTAGTGTGTTGAACCCTTCTTCCTGGAACTAGTTTCGCAGTCAATTGAGA
Organism: Pinus taeda; assembly: GCA_000404065.3. Taxonomy (NCBI): domain Eukaryota; kingdom Viridiplantae; phylum Streptophyta; class Pinopsida; order Pinales; family Pinaceae; genus Pinus; species Pinus taeda. The sequence continues at coordinate 173,635 of APFE031688380.1, read as the reverse complement.
CAATCAAACTCTGCACAAGTAAATAACAAATTTGCCACCTAGGACCATCTTGGTCGTCAACATATGGTAATATTCTAACTTGACTTTCAAGATCCATTCGAGATCACACCTCCCAATACAAAGAACTTTTGGACCTCCAAAATTTTTATTACAGACATGAACTTGATTACAAACATGAGCGAATGTAAAAACCATCTAGACTCTAGTTACAAAATTTTACTAGGCCTACTCTCAACAATTTACGAACTCACAGTTTATATATATGGCATGTAATTTTCCCAGTTCCAATCTGGAGACTAATTTTCCTCGGCTTCAGGTGTTTTTTTTGTGTCTCTTACTCTATTGATGTTGATGTTGTCTCACAGGCTAGCATCGAACATTTTCTCATCGAATGCCCTTTCAGATTGCAATGTCGACAAACTCGTTCTCTAGAGTTTGTGCTAGCTTCCTTTTTATTGGATTTTCCTGTACTTGGTTTGGATGTTACGGAGTCCTTGTCTGACTGAAGAAGGATCTTCCTAGGATGCTTCTTACTTGCAATGCTACATCATCTTTCCGTGGTTGACTTTTGATAACAGCCACTTTCTTGTTGAAAATTTTCTACTTCCAACATTCTTCTATACAATGTGAATTAATACCACAAAAGGTACATGGATAAATCCTCTTGATAACTTTTAACATTAAGTTTTGACTTGAGGACTCACCTTCTGAATCACTACTTGATTTATTCATCAACTTACCTTTTCTGTCTTGTAGCTTTTTCGGCATTAGATCTCAATGTAGGGACCAACATCGATCCACAATGTGACCTCTCTTCACGTAGTAGTCACATATTTTTTGATCATAACCCAAGCCTTCATGGTGTGGCCTTTCCTGCACGAAGATCGGTTGGAGTCTACCTTGACCATGCTTTCCGAGACCTTGTCCTTCTTGGTAACCCATCTTCTACATTATCTTCATACTCATTCTTTTAGTATGCTTTCCAAATGCTCCAATATCATGATCACTGGAAGACTCGTTCTTCTCCAAGTCTTTTCTTGGTGAGGCTGGTGCATAAGATATTTCTTTAGAAGGTGAAGAAAAGCTTCTAATAGCTTCTTCCACCAACCGAGCTTTTGGATTCGTGGATAATGATGAACTGTCTTCATCATCCAGATGAAGAGGCGAGGCTTCATTTTTCCATTTAGTAGATGAGCTATGAACTGAAGAACTGTTTATCCTTCGACTCTTTTGCAAAACTTCAATGTCTGTCTAGATTCTTTGTTTGTCTTCCTCTAGAGATTTCACCTTTTTCCACAAAGCATCATTTCTCAAAGCTTCAATCTTTGTCTTGAGCCTTTTTTTGTCTTCCTATAGAGATTTCACCATCTATCGCAAAGCATCGTTCTCCCACTTGAGTTGCGTGGAACTCTTTTCCATTCTTGCAACTAAAAGAGCCAACCTACTATGATACCAAAAATGATCTGAAATGTGCAAATTAGATCACCCTCTCTAAAAGTGCAAGATTTAACTGATGGATATTGTCTTTTACACAGAGCAATGAACCACGATTTTCATAAATGATAAGTGTAAGAAGCATATTAAGTCGTCTTTGTGCTTTACAACATGAGAATTAAAGGATACATAAGAAGAAAAATAAAAGTCGCAAACTCAAAAATAATTTCATGATGAAGTTTGTCCCTCCTAAACTACGTCTTTGGATCCACTTCAAAATGGGTCACCATTCTATTAAAAGAGCTTCAAGAGTTTCTTTACATGTGGATTTACCAACTAATATGTGCTCGTAGACACTGCTAGACATTTGTAGAAAGAAGGCCTTCTACAAAAGCTTTTTAGTGCTTGTCTCTATCCCTAAATAGGCCCAAGGATGACAAGGAAATGCTCAAAAGAGCATCTGCAGAAAAATGTCGAAATTCTAACCCTGAAGCTTCTATCGCTTGAAAACTGAAAAGCAACCTCCTTCTTGAAGGGTTTCGCCTATGGAAATGGAAGAGACTTGATGGGCTTCTGTTCTATTCTCTTCTAATACAAGGCTGCAAAAAGTGCTCTCATACTGAAAATGTGATCCCCCCTTCACAAATGTGAACCCTTGGATTTGTCTTCTACAAATCTCTACCTCATCCAAAGGCTTCAAAATCCTATCTTCAAAGAACTTTGCGTGCTTGAATTAGCTTCAATAAAGGATGGAATTTCACCTCCTTTTATACGAAAATCCAAAGTTAAATTTGGAGTTTGTTTTAAAATAAATTATTTGTGGTCAAATTAGAACTCTCGGTGTTTCTATATTATGAATGTAGTTTTAATAAATTTATCATAAATATCAATATATATCAATATAGCGTAAAAATATATCCTATAGTTTTAAACCATAAGTGCGCATCTAATAGTCTTGAACATAATGCCTAGTGAAAAGGGATATGTGCAAAAATGAAGGCTGTTTGGATTAATAACAAAACCCACTTTCCATTTTTATCCAAATTGCTCCAATGGTTACTCCCAAACCTGCAAAGTGGCTTCCCGATGGCTTGCAAACTGCGTCCAATGGCTGGCAGTCACATTCATCTTCGCATTGTTTGTGCTGACGTAGCCACCTCTCGTGGCATACCCTTCGCATAGTTGGCTTCACCAAATGGGCTCCCATGCAATATCATGAATCTGTTGAATGGGTTGACATAGCTACCTTGTCTTCGCCGAGCTCTCACTCATGCTATGTACCTCCGACAATTTATTTGGATCTCATGCTTGGATAAATTGTTGACTTGGCTATACCTATGTTGCATGATAACTACCCTGTCATGGCATGAGTTGTTTGCAATCCTCGGTACTGACCAGATTTGCAACAGATTTGCATGACCATTTTAGCCTACTCATCGATGTTGATCTGGTTATGTTTGTCACCATGACTTGCATTTTTGAAATGCATCGAAATTTAATTCCCCAGTAGTTTTTTCACCTGTGGCATAGTCAACTTTGATAGCATGCCACGTTGGGCCGCTTGTGATGGCTTCAATCGAATCCATGGAAATGTTGCATTCTCAGCTGCGTTGGATAGACAACACATGTATTTGTTCATGCTTCTTGCTAACTTCCCAACGATTCCTTGCTTCTGATCACTGTGTTTGATTACCACCTCATGCATCGGTGGTTTCCACTATGCCTTCTATGGACTACGCCATATTCTCTGGCACTCCAACTGTGAGGCATAATTGTGAACTTCGGTTGGCATCTAACATAACTTTTGATGGTTGCATTAAATTATTTGCCCATATATGTGCTCCAATAGTTGGTTTATACCTTATAACGCTCTGTTCCAAACATCATTACACCATAACCATACGTTGTAACCTTGTAATATCTCTTCCATATGCACCATAGTTTTCACCATAGGTTTTCGCATTAGGGTATATATGTTACAACTATTACATGCACCATTATCTCTTAGGTAATACATCTTCCCCTATGGTATAATAATATAATTCAATCCATATTTTTGAACTGCACCATAGCCTTAGGTTCTAAACATTTAGTTTTATCACAAAAATCTTACCATGCACCCAAACTTTCCACCATTCACGGAGATGTGCACCAATGATAAGATTTGACTTGATGCGACATGTCAATTGCAGAAACACCACATAGCTAGCAAGGCCTTCGTTGACACCTCAAATCTGACAGATGATTTCTCCATCACTGGTAGGCCAAATGGAAATCCAGAGACATCTTTGGAATCAATGCATAGTACCCTTCGTCCTAGTACTAGTTTTGCATTCAATTGAGACAATCAAACTCTGCACAAGTAAATAACAACTTTTCCACCTAGGACCATCTTGATCGTCAACAAATGGTAATATTCTGACTTGACTTACAAGAACCATTCTGGATCATTTTGCCTCTATTTTGGATGTTAATTGTGTTTAAAAATTACTTGTTTATGTTTTTGTTCAAATCTTCAAGTTTTCATATACATATCATTTTAGTATTAGAGCATTAGGTTATTGTGAAGGTTTGATCTTGTTGGAAAGTTTTTTTTTTTATGCTTACAAGGTTGAAGCTTAAATGAGGAGAAGGAGGACTTGCGGAGACAAGATCTCAAATTATTTCAAGGAGAACAAACACACCTCAAGCTTCAATAATCATGGCATATGAAGAAGGTCTTGAAGGGATGTCTGAAGATGAAAGAACTTTAAAAAAATATTTCATTGAGATGTCTAAAATGGTTAAGGTTCTTTATGAAGACAGGAATTCAAGGTTATATGGAGATAGCTAAAAGCCTCCAAAAGGAGATGGAGGAAAAGGAGACAAGCCTCCAAAAGGGAATGGAGACAAACCACCACCTTCACCTCCATCATACTAATCCTCATCTTCTTCGACTTATTCAACCCTTTCACAAAAACCTCCAAATTCTCCAAAGGGACGTGATAAAACTCCTTTTCTTAATATTGATATAAATTTTGAATTGCCTATGTACAATGGGGAGGTAGATGTTGAGAAGTTAGATAATTGGATTCGCCATATTGAAGTGTATTGCAGGATACAAAGAATTAAGGATGATGAGACCAAAATTTAGCTTGCTTCTCTTAAATTGGAAGGTGCAACACTTATTTAGTGGGAAGCCAAAACTCAAGAGGACATGAAGAAATAAGGTAAGATTTTATCCTCTTGGAATGATTTTGTTGTTGCAATAAGAAGCAAATTTTATCCATTAGCATACATGAAAAAAACTATTATGGATTGGCAAAACTTTAGGCAAGATAAAGGTCAAAATGTGCAAAGTGATACTCAAGAATTTAGAAAAATAGATTTGATTTTGGGTATATATTTGTTCTCTCAAAATACTTTGCTTAAATACATTGGAGGATTACATAGTTCCTTGAGACATACAATTCTCATGTTTAACCCTACAAAACTAGATGAAGTTTTTGTAAAAGCAACTCATTTAGAGGCAAGAGGGAAAAATGTTTCCGAAGAAACTAGTGAGAAGTCATTCAAGTTTGGAGAAAAAGTAAAAGGGAAGTTTAAAGGAAAGGATTAAAAAAATGCTCGAGTCAAGAAAGAAGGAGAAAATCCCACATGTAAACACTATTCTAAATAAGGCCATGATGAAGACCACTGTTGGAAACTTCATCCTGAGATGAGACCCAAAAAGTTTAATAACAAGGAGAAATAAAAGATTGTTGCAACTACACAACAATATCTAGGATCTGATTCTGGAGATGAAACAAAAATCATAGCCATGGGATTGAAAGGTAAGGATTCAATTGCAAGTAATAGTTATTCATGAAAACCAATTTAAACTCGAAATGAAAGAGAAAGAATAGAGTTGTTCCATATTAGAATCATCACAAAACATAACAAGGTAGATACTTTGTTTGATAGTGGTTCAAAAGAAAACCTCATTTCAGAAGACATTGTTAAGAAAATAAATTTGGAAACCATTCCTTGTCCTAAAACTTATCCTTTGGGTTGGGTCTGTGCTAATGCCAAGTTGCAAGTGACAAGAAAATGCATACTTAAATTTTCCATGACTGCAAATTTTATTGATGAGGTAGAACTTTATGTGGTGCCACTTGACATTTGTGGGATTGTTTTTGGAATCCCATACTTATATGATGGGAAATCCATATTTCATATCCATGAGAATAAGTATCACTTGTTTAAATATGGGATTGAGTACATTATTAGAGCACACAGCAAGAAGATGGATTTATCTCTTGTGAGTGCTGGAAAAATGAAGAGGTTTGTAAATGCTAGTCATAATTTTACATTGTTGATGATTAAACATAAAGATACTGATGCATATGAATCCTTTCGAGGATATGAATCAAGTTTGAAATATGATTTCATTGAGGTTTCTAATCCATGTGATAAGATATTTCAGGATTCTAACATATTTCCTCCTAAAAGAGGAAACCAACATGAATTTCATTTGCAATAGGATGCGTCATTGTTGAACATTGGTATGGACAAGATGCCAATGTTAAAGAATGCTGGGGTCAAAAGGTAGAAGAAAAAGATATTTGAGAAAGAGGAAATTGGTTCTAAAATATTTTATTGTGGGTTTGATAATGTTTTGGATTTGAGGAAGAATGGTGCACGACGATGGCGATCACATTTGGTAAAGAGTCAAGACAAGTGCAAGGCTAGACATGCTAAGCATAGGTATGACTACAATGTTTAAGGTGAAGTGAAATTGAAATTGAATAAGTCTACTTTGATTGAAGATCGAGGAGATAATGTTTAGATTTATTTAACAATTTTTTTTCTCTTCTAAACCTCTTGAAGAATTGCAGCAAGGCCCTATCTTTGACATAAAGAAAAATACTTCAAGAGTGAAGTACCTTCATGAGAAGCTCAAAGCGAAAAAAACAAACAAAATTAAATGGATTGAGAAGATAAGGGTGAGGGAACTGTACCTTCATCTATTTTTTGACTGAAAATGAGATTTTGGAGTTCCAAAAACTTCCAATGGGGAGGAGTAATCCAGGGGATCAGTTTAGTGCTCAAAATTCACAGTATTAAAAAATGCTCGAAACCTATACCAATATGTAGATATCAATGGCTTGAATCCAACACAACTGATTTCACTCAAAACGGATATTGTATGCTCCTGATATCACATTATGATCGAATTTCCTAACAACTAAAATTTTTGTAATTGGGTTGCAAGTACACCCAGTTAGCAGTCCGTACATTGACTATGCAGGTGACTAGACAGATGAATTTTTATTTTATGGACCAATGGTTGATTGAAAATTTTCTTTTTGTGATTGGCTTGTGAATGGTGCAATTCTATTGGTTAAATGTTCGTTGATGTGGTCCAATGATGAAGGGCCACGTGGGCCAATGGATGGCTATCACGTGGCCTCTAGACTATGCATTAAACAATTATGAAGGGTCCAAGATGCCCATGAGAATAAAACCCCAAACCATGCAACAAGCACCACAGACCATTCACCAACACACCATCTCATGTGTTTCTTAATTATCTGTGCTTTGGGGTTATATTTGAAATTGAATATTGATGTTATTGGGGGGAGGGGGCCAAGGCTAAGCCCTAACCCATGGAAACACCCCACACCACATGAGCAATGAAGGAGCCAAGGGTTTGGAGCTTAGCCCTGGCCTCAAGGCGTGGTCACAACCCACAACACAAAAAAAATTGCAGTGGAACTGTGGAAGAATTAGATCAGGGTAAACCTGGCTCATATTAACCTCAATAGAACTCTAGACGAAGTAAGCAGAGGGGCTAGCCCTAGAGAGTGGAGCGAGGGGCCAACCTCAGGCCATATGTTGCCCATGTAACCTTGGAGGAAGAGCAGGAGGGTCTAACCTATAGGCACTTGCAGTGGGGGCTAGCCCCAAGGCCTATGACCTGTTATGTGACCAAGTCCATCAAAATTTTAGGTGCACATGCATTGGCACCATGCCTGGGTCTTATGGTCATAATACGACCATGATGCCAAGTGTTGGGGGCTTGACCAACAGGATTGGGCAGTTAGCCTTGATCCCTGGGCACGTGGTCCCCATATGACCACAAATTTCAGAAACTAGGCATCAATGGAAAATTTAACTGTCAGACAATTTCACTAATTAGGAGGGATTGTAGGCTAGGTTTTCTTTCCGGTTTTGGGTTTAGTATTCTTAAGCCAAATTTATGTCGAATTGTAGGATGGTTAGCTAGGAAAATTGGGAAAAACTTGTAACAAGCATAACTTTCTCAATTTTTGGCCAAACAAGGTGCAGAAAGAACCCATATGTGGGTTTTTGACAGTTCTGGATCCATTGGAGACATTTGTTTTTAATTCTAATCATTTTACAGACATTGAAACACAAAATTGAGCACTTAATGAAAGAGGCCTTGCATTGGAAGATGGACTGGGAGATGTAGCCCAGGAGAGGGGTGAACTCTATCATGTTTGTTGTTATGTGTTCCTGATATGGTATTTTGTCTTTGTTTTGGTTGTTAATTGCGTTTAAAAATCACTCATTTATGTGTTTATCAACTTGATCCATTACCCAAAACACATATAAAAATTTCACTTGCAATTTTTTCAAATCTTCAAGTTTTCATATACATATAATTTTGGTAACCGAGCATCAGGTTATTATGAAGGTTTGATTTTCTTTGCAAGTGTTTTTCTAATGATTACAAGGTTGAAGCTTAAAAGAGGATAAGGAGAACTTTAGGAGCCAAGATCTCAAAATGTTTCAAGGAGAACAAACACACCTCAAGCTTCAATAGTCATGGCACATGAAGAAGTTCTTGAAGGGATGTCTAAAGATGAAAGAACCTTCAAAAAAGCTTTCTTCCATATGTCTGAAATGGTTAAGGTTCTTTATGAAGAGAGGAATTCAATGTTGTATGGAGAGAGCTCAAAGCCTCCAAAAGGAGATGGAGTAAAATGATACAAGCCTCCAAAATGGAATGGAGGGAATTGTGACAAATCACCACCTTCATCTCCATCAACCTCATCCTCATCTTCTTCTACTTCTTCAACCCTTTCACAAAAACCTCCAAATTCTCCAAAGGGGCATGGTAAAACTCCTTTTCTTAAGCTTGATATAAATATTGAATTGCCTATGTACAATGGGGAGGTAGATGATGAAAAATTAGATAATTGGATTCATGAGATTGAAGTGTACTGCATGATAAAAATAATCAAGGATGATGAGACCAAAATTCAACTTGCTTCTCTTATATTGGAAGGTGCAACACTTATTTGGTGGGAAGCCAAAACTCAAGAGGACATGAAGAAACATGGTAAGGTTTTATCCTCTTGGAATGATTTTTTTGTTGCAATAAGAAGGAAATTTTATCCATTAGCATACATGCAAAAATATATTATGGATTGGCAAAACTTTAGGCAAGCTAAAGGTCAAAGTGTGCAAAGCTATATTCAAGAATTTAGAAAAAGAGCTATGAGTTTGGGTATAGATTTTTCCTCTCAAGATACTTTAAAATACATTGGAGGATTACATAGTTACTTGAGACATACAATTTTAATTTTTAACCCTACAAAATTAGGTGAAGTTTGTGTACAAGAACCTCATTTAGAGGCAAGAGGGAAATATGTTTCTGAAGAAACTAGTGAGAAGTCATTCAAGTTTGGAGGAAAAGGTAAAGGGAAGTTGAAAGGCAATGATAAAAAAAAAAAAAAAAAAAAAAAAAATCTTCTTTCAAGAAAGAAGGAGAAAATATCATATGTAAACACTATTGGAAACTTCATCCTGAGATGAGACCCAAAAAGTTTAATAACAAGGAGAAAGAAAACAGATTGTTGCAACTACACAACAAGATCTAGGATTTGATTCCAGAGATGAAAAAAAAATCATAGCCATGGGATTGAAAGGAAAGGATTCAATTGCAAGTACTAATTCTTCTAGAAAATCCATTGAAATTCAAAATGAAAGAGAAAGAATAGTGTTGTTCAATATTAGAATCATCACAAATCATAACAATGTAGATACTTTGTTTGCTAGTGGTTCACAAGCAAACCTCATTTCAGAAGACATTATCAAGAAACTAAATTTAGGAACCATTCATCATCCTAAACCTTATCCTTTAGGTTGGGTATATGGCAATTCCAAGTTGAAAGTGACAATAAAATGCATACTTAGAATTTCCATCACTGCAAAGTTTATTGATGAGGTAAAACTTGATGTGGTCCCACCTGACATTTGTGGGCTTGTTTTGGGAATCCCATACATATATGATATGCAAGCCATATTTCATCACCACGAGAACAAGTATCACTTGTTTAAAGATGGAATTGAGTACATTGTTAGATCACATAGCAAGAAGATGAATTTATCTCTTGTGAATGTTGGAAAGATGAAGAGGTTTGTAAATGCTAGTTAGAATTTTACATTGTCGATGATTAAACATAAAGATGTTGATGAAGATGAAGCCTTTCAAGGATATGAATCAAGTTTGAAATCTGATTTCATTAAGGTTTCTAATCCATGTGATAGAATTGTTTAGGAATCTAACATGTTTACTCCTAAAAGAGGAAAATAACATGAAGTTCATTTGCAATAGGATGCTTCATTGTTGAATATTGGTATGGACAAGATGCGAGTGCTAAAGAATGCAGGGGTAAAAAAGTAGAAGAAAAATATATTTTAAAAAGAGAAAACTGGTTCTAAAATATATTCTTGTGGGTTTCATAATGTTTTGGCTTTAAGGAAGAATGGTGCATGTCGATGGCGATCACATTTGGTAAAGAGTGAAGCCAAGTGCAAGGCTAGGCATGCTAAGAATCGTTATGACTACAATGTTCAAGGTGAAGTGAAATTGAAAATGAATAAGTCTCCTTTGATTGAAGATCAAGGATATAATGTTCATATTTATTTAACAAAAGTTTTCTCTTCTAAAAATCTTGAAGAATTGCAACAAGGTCCTATCTTTGACAAAAAGACAAAGACTTCAAGGGTGAAGTACCTTCATGAGAAGCTCAAAGCGACAAAAAAAAGGCTAAATGGATTGAGAAGAGAAGAGTGAGGGAACTATACCCTTATTTATTTGTTGACTGGAAATGAGCTTTTGGAGGTCCAAAAGATTCCAATGGGGAGGAGTGATCCAAGGGACCAATTTAGTGCTCAAAATTCAAAGTGTTAAAAAAATATCGAAACCTATACCAATGCGTAGATCTTAGAGACTTGAATCCAACTCAACTCGTTTCCCTCAAAACTGATATCTTATGCTCCTGATATCACGTTTTGATTGAATTTCCAAACAAATAAAATTTTTGTAATTGGTTTGTAGTTACACCCAGTCAACAATCTGTACGCTGACTAAGCAGGGGACTTGGAAGATGATTGTGTTTTTTATGGGCCAATGGTTGATTGACAAGTGCCTTTTTGTGATTGGCTCATGAATGGCACAATTCTATTCGTTACAAATTTGTTGATGTGGTCAAATGATGGAGGGCCATGTGGGCCAATGGTTGGCTTCCACGTGGCCTCCAGAATGTGCATTAAAAATTTGTGAAGGGGAAAATATTCCCACGAGAATCGAACTCGCGACTAAACAACAAGCACCATAAACCATTCACCAACGTGCCATCACATGTGTTTATTAGTTAACTATGGTTCGAGGTTATATTTGAATTTGAATATCGATGCTATTGGGGTAAGGGGGCCAGGGCTAAGCCTTGGTCTATGGCCACACCCCACACCACATGTCCAGTGGAGGAGCCAAGGGCTTGGGGCTTAGCCCCCGCCCCAAGAAATGGTCACAACCCACAACACAAAAAACATTGTAGAAAAACCGTGATAGATTTAGATAGGGGCCAACTCGAGTCATATGAAACTCAAAATAACCATGGGCAGAATCAATAGAGGGGAAAGCCTTAGAGTGTAGAGCAGGGGGGAAGCCATGGCCATATGCGACCCATGTAACCTCGATGGAAGAGTAGTAGGGGCCAACCCATATGTATTTGTAGTGGGGGCCAGCCCCACTGTTTATGGCTAGTCATGTGACCAAGTCCATTGATGTTTTGGGTGTGCACTCATTCGCACTAGTCTTGGGCCTTATGGGCATAATACAGCCATGATGCCAAGTGTTGGGGGCCTGAACGGTGGGGGCGGGAGGTTAGCCTCGACCCTTGGGCACATGGCCCCCATATGACCACAAATTTCAGAAACTGGGCGATAGTGGAAAGTTTAACTATCCGATAATTTTTCCCGTTGGGTGGGATTGTAAGCCAGGTTTTCATGCCAATTCTAGATTTGGGGCGCTCAAGCTAGATTTGGGTCAAATTGTAGGATGGTTAGCTAGGAAAATTGACAAAAACTTGTAACATGCATAACTTTCTCAATTTTTGGCCAAATGAGGTGCAAAAAGAACCTAGATGGGTGCTTTTGATAATTCTGGATCCATTGGAGACATTTCTTTCACATTCTAAGCATTGTAAAGCCATGAAAACAAAAATTTGATCACTTAATGAAAGAGGCCCTGCAGTGGAAGTTGGACCAGGAGATGTAGTCCAAGAGAGGGGTGAACTTCTTTATCATGTTTGCTATTATGTGTTCCTGATATGGTATTTTGTCTCTGTTTAGCTATTAATTATGTTTAAAAATCACTTGCTTATGTGTTTAGTAACTTGATCCATTACCCAAAACACATATAAAATTTTTACTTGCAATTTGTTCAAATCTTCAAGTTTTCATATATAGATCACATAGTAGGTGGTATCTTCTGAATTTCATTCATTTACTTGTTCTGCTTCTTTCTCTTTCCAAGCTTCATATATTCTTACATCAATACATTCCACAAATTTGCATAGTTTTTTATTGTAGCATTTATAAGCTTTGCTTCTTGTTGAGTATCCAAGGAAAATTCCCTCATCTTATCTAGAAGCAAAATTTCCCAAATTGTCATCATTTATCTTCATGTGAACTTGCTTCCAAAAATTTTGAAATACTTAACTGAAGTTGGCCCGCCTTTACATAGTTCATATGGTGTCTTGTCACTCTTGACTTAGAGTTGTTCTCTGTTCATGATGTAAACTGTTGCAACAACTTCCTCTCTCCAAAAATTATTTGGCAATTTGGCCTCTAACAACATTGTTCTTGCTATTTCTTGCACTAATATGTTCTTTCATTCTACAACTCCATTTTGTTGTGGAGTTCTTGTAATTGAAAGTTGTGACTTGATTTTATATTTTTCACAAAATTCATTAAAGTCATTTGAGGTAGATTCACCTCCTCTATCTGATCTTTAGGCATTTTATTCTTAGATCACCTTCATTTTCAACTAAGGACTTGAAAGATTTGAAAGTATCAAGTGTTTATGATTTTGATTTAAGAAATTATCTTTCTAGTATAATGATAAATAAATAAAATAAAGTACCTTTCACCTTGCAAGATTGGTGTTCTTGTTGGTACACATAGACATTTGTGAAAAATATCTGGTGGCCTAAATGTTGAGCATTCCTTTGACTTGAATCCAACTCTTGTATGTTTCCCATGTTGCCAAGATTCACAAAAGACTCTTCTTGGTTTTGAGATTTTGGGCATATGATCTCTCACTCATGTTCTATAGATATCTACCGAACTATCAAAGCTCAAGTATCCTAATATTTTATGCCATATCCAACTCTCATATATCTTTCCTACATATCATTTTTTCTCTTGAATTTCATCAAGGATATATACATTTCTTTAAATCCTTGTTTCTTTTCCCACTAATCTTCCCGAAACAGAATTCCTTATTTCATATTCTTTAGCATGAAAAGAGAGATCATAACCTTGATCACACATCTCTCTAACACTTAAAAATATTTTTTTAGAGTCCTTCAACATATAAAACATTTTGTGCTTTAGCCATACTATTGTCAAGGCGTATGACACCTCTTCCAATGATTCTTGTAGATCTAGTGTCCCCAAAAGTCATATTTCCTCCTTTTTATTCTTTTAGAGTAATAATTATTTTTTGATCTCTGGTCATATGTCTTGAGCACATGCTATCAACATACCACATAATTTGATTGTTTCGAGCATACATAACTAGTTTTCATATTTTTGTTGGTGGTTCTTCATGTTTTTTCTTCCAAAATCCTATTGATTTTGTAGGACAGCCTCATTCCATATGTCCAAAATTGATGCACTTATAACACTCTATACCATACTTGAATAATGGAGCAAATGAATTATGATTTGTATTATTGAAGCCATCAATATCTTTAATTCTATTGTCTACAATATTATTCCAAGAGGTTTAATGAGAACCAATTTCATAATCATTATAATCTTTACACTCTCTTGCTTGATGTCCAAAATTTTGCATAAGAAATGTTGAAAATGACAAAAAGAAATGCTATAAATAGAATTTTAGGTACCAGTGTTGGACATAGCAATAAGGAATGAAAAATGGAAATGCTAAAAATAACATTGCTATAAATAGTATTTCGAGATAGATTCCAATTTTAGTTAGTCCCTGAACTAAAATTGAGAAGTAAAATTCAAATTTGATCTTGGCAGCTGTTTATAAAATAATTAATTAATTAATTCAGCTTGAGTTAATTATTTGTAGAAAATCAAACATGAAGTCTATGTGGGGACATGCAACAGTTTCTCCATTAATTGAGGAATTTATCCATCATTTAAAGAGATAAGGATGAGTTGTAATTAGTTAGCTTAGTTAACTGAGTTAAGTCCAGTTATATTAGTTCCAACAGCTTGTGAATTAATTGTGAGTTTAGTTAGTTAATGCTTGCATGCATGTAACTACTACACTTTAGATAACTGAATATTCTCTCATAAATAACTCATGCATGTCAGTTCAGTCAGAGACCCAGTTGAGATCAGAGGAAGGGGCAATGTACTATCAGTTGGAGGAATTTTCCTATATAGGAAATTCATCCATGTAAAAGGAATTATCTCCTTCAGCATTGTGCAATTAGATTAGAGGTTAGTGACTATGTGAAGAGGCCAATTCACACAGGTGGAAGCACTAGACCCCAAGGAAAACGGCATAAGGAAATAGGAGGCTTGGAGGGTAGAGGAGAAGGTTTATGAGAAGCCTTTGACTATCTATGAGAAGCAGTTGGATTGCAAAGAGAGTAGGATAGCTTGTGAGTTGATTCTTTTTGTAATCTGAACATATTTCCACTTGTATGATAATACAGAGATTGGGGTTTTAGGCTGAGGCTTTCCCTGGGTTATTCTTCTGTGTTCATGTGCGATTGATTTCTCATTCTCAATTATATGTGTTCTCATTGATCTTGCTCAATGCGATTAAGCTTCTGCAAAGTTTGTTGTAGAAGTAGATCTTGTATTTTTCTTTAATATATTGCATAATCTGTTGATCTACAATGGGAATTTCTACATGGTATCGGAGCAAAGGTTATTGAAGCAATGAACAATATACGAAGAAGAATAATCGAAGAAAAAAATTGGGCCGTGAGTTTTCAAAGAAGATATGAAATTTTTGCGCAAAATTTTTAGAAACAAATAGTAGATCTGGATTCCTTGCAGAAAAATACCCAAATTCAAAAAAACAATCGGCTGAATTAGAGTTTGGATGAGGGAGATATCACTAATTTAAAATCATCTCTTTTTCTAGAAAATTTCGTGACGCTGGGAAAGATGAAACAGATTGGTGTGCTAGCCAAGAACTTGTATGCTCTTGAGGTTCAAGATGCATGCAAATCCTTGAGGAGCAAGGAAAAGGTTAGAGACTTGGTGGTTGAGAGGGAGAGTACATTACCTCTCAACATGCAATGTCAGAAGAAGTCTTAAATAATTGTGGAGGAGCCACAATTGGTGAAGCAGCTTCAGGAGGTTGTGGAGTAGCCACAACTAGAGAAGTCGAGAGGAGACCAAGTGGAGACATCCACTCATATAGAGACCTCAAAAAGGGGTAAATTTCGAGCCAAGTGGGTAGAGGGATCACATGCATCCATACCTCCAAGTCGGAGGTGGGGCGATGTGGAGTGACAGTCCCGAGAAGGTTGGAATAGGGGTAGGATCATTGAGGTACCCAACCTCTTTGATTAGACCTTGCTATGGGAGCCTCGGCGAGGAGTAGCAGGACTGACTAAGTGGGTAGAGGCAGATGTGGATGGAACGGTAGAGAGAGCTACAGTGCAGGAATCCCAGGAAAGTGCAGAGCCAGTAGGCTGCAATAATGCGAGAGGCACAGGAGTGTTGCACCAATGCAGGATGGCACAGAGAGGTGTGCAATGGTGCGATATGCATGGAGTGTTGTAGTAGATCAGAGGTCAAATAGGGAGAAATTGTCAGTGGTAGAGGAAGCTTCAACATAAGAGGATGTTTCTAGCCCATTAGGGAGGTTAGTTGGGAGATTTTTTTGTTTCTGGAGTTGTTGAAGCAACAACACCTGGGAGAAATGTTGCATGCAGAAAATTCCAAAGGTTCAGGATTAGGTTCGAGTTGAATGCCTTTCTTGTTGAGAGGTAGTGTTGGAAATGGAAACAAGAAATGCTAAAAATAGAAATTTTATAAATAGCATTTAAGGTATCAATATTGGACATAGAAACAAGGAATGAAAAATGGAAATGCTAAAAATAACATTGCTATAAATAGTATTTCGAGATAGATTCCAATTTTAGTTAGTCCCTGAACTAAAATTGAGAAGTAAAATTCGAATTTGATCTTAGCAGCGATTTATAAAATAATTAATTCATTCATCTTGAGTTAATTATTTGTAGAAAATCAAACATGAAGTCTATGTGGGGACATGCAACAGTTTCTCCATTAATTGAGGAATTTATCCATCAGTTAAAGAGATAAGGATGAGTTGTAATTAGTTAGCTCAGTTAACTAAGTTAAGTCCAATTAGATTAGTTCCAACAATTTGTGGAATTAATTGTGAGTTTAGTTAGTTAATGCTTGCATGCATGTAGTTGCTACACTTTAGATAACTGGATATTCTCTCATAAATAACTCATGCATTTCAGTTCAGTCAGAGACCCAGTTGAGATTAGAGGAAGGGACAATGTACTATCAGTTAGAGTAATATTCCTACAATGGAAACTCATCCATGTAGAAGGAATTATCTCCTTCGGGATTGTGCAGTTAGATCAGAGGTTAGTGAGTGTGTGAAGAGGCCAATTCACACAGGAGGCAACACTGGACCCCAAGGAAAACTGCAAAAGGAAATAGGAGGCTTGAAGGGCAGAGGAGAAGGTTTGTGAGAAGCCTTTAACTGTCTATGAGAAGCAGTTGGATTGTAGAGAGAGCAGGATAGCTTGTGAGCTGATTCTTTTTGTAATTTGAGCATATTTCCACTTGTATGATAATACAGAGATTGGGGTTTTAGGTTGAGGCTTTCCCCGGGTTATTCTTCTATGTTCATGTGTTATTGATTTCTCATTCTCAGTTATATGTGTTCTCATTGATCTTGCTCAATTCGATTAAGCTTTCGCAAAGTTTGTTGTAGAAGTAGATCTTGTATTTTGCTTTAGTATATTGCATAATCTGTTGATCTACAATGGGAATTTCTACATGGTATCGAAGCAAAGGTGATCGAAGTAGTGAAGAGTATACGAAGAAGAAAAATCGAAGAAAAAAATTGAGCCACGAGTTTTCAGAGAAGATATTAAACTTTTTGCGCAATTTTTTTAGAAAAAAATAGCAGATCTGGATTCCTTGTGGAAAAATACCCAAATTCAAAAAAACAATCAGCTTAATCGGAGTTCGGATGAGGGAGATATTGCTAATTCAAAATCAACTCTTTTTCTATAAAATTTCATGACGGTGGGAAAGATGAAACAGATTGGTGTGCTAACCAAGAACCTGTATGATCTTGAGGTTCAAGATGCATGCAAAGCCTTGAGGATCAAGGTAAAGGTTAGAGATTTGGTGGTTGAGAGGGAAAGTACATTACCTCTCAACATGTAGTGCTAGAAGAAGTCTCAGACAATTGTGGAGGAGCCACAATTGGTGAAGCAACTTGAAGAGGTTGTGGAGCAGCCACAACTAGAGAAGCCAAGAGGAGACCAAATGGAGGCATCCACTCATGCAGAGACCTCCATCAGGGGTAAATTTCAAGCCAGATGGGCAGAGGGATCACATGCATCCATACCTCCAGGTCGGAGGTGGGGCAATGTGGAGTGACAGTCCCAAGAAGGCTAGAATAGGGGCAGGATCATTGAGGTACCCAACCTCTTTAATTAGACCTTCCTATGGGAGCCCCGATGAGGAGTATCAGGACTGGCTAAGTGGGTAGAGGTAGATGCAGATGGAACAACAGAGAGAGCTACGGTGCAGGAATCACAAGACAGCACAGAGCTAGTAGGCTAAAACAATGCGAGAGGCACAAGAGTGTTGCACTAGTGTAGGATGTCATAGAGAGGTGTGCAACGGTGCAATATGCATGGAGTGTTGTAGCAGCTCAGAGTCACAGAGGGAGAACTTTTTAGTGGTAGAGGAAGCTTCAGCATCAGAGGATGTTTCTAGCCCAACAGGGAGGTCAATTGGGAGATTTTTTTTGTTTCTAGAGTTGTTAGAGCAACAACACCTAGGAGAAGTGTTGCATGCAGAACATTCCAAAGGTTCAAGATCAGGTTCGAGTTGAATGCCTTTCTTGTTGAGAGGGAGTGTTGAAAATGGCAACAAGAAATGCTATAAATAGCATTGCTATAATTAACATATAAGGTATTAGTGTTGGACATAGCAATAAGGAATGAAAATTGGAAATGCTAAAAATAGCATTTCTATGAATAGTATTTCTATAAATAGTATGTCAGTTAACTGAGCTAAATAATTACAACTCATCCTTATCAGTTGTAATTATTTAGCTCAGTTAACTGAGTTAAGTCCAGTTAGATTAGTTCCAACAGTTTATGGAATTAATTGTGAGTTCAGTTAGTTAATGCTTGCATGCATGCAACCGTTGCACTTCAGATAACTTAATATTCTCTCATAAATAACTCATGCATGGCAGTTCAGTCAGAGAGCTAGTTGAGATCAGAGGAAGGGACAATGTACTATCAGTTGTAGGAATTTTCCTATATAGGAAACTCATCCATGCTGAAGGAATTATCTCCTTCAGGATTGCGCAGTTAGATTAGAGGTTAGTGAGTGTGTGAAGAGGCCAATTCACACAGGTGGCAACACTGGACCCCAAGGAAAACTACGCAAGGAAATAGGAGACTTGGAGGGCAAAGGAGAAGGTTTGTGAGAAGCCTTTGACTGTCTATAAGAAGCAGCTGGATTGCAGAGAGAGAAGGATAGCTTATGAGCTGATTCTTTTTGTAATCTGAACATATTTCCACTTGTATGATAATAGAGAGATTGGGGTTTTAGGCTGAGGCTTTCCCCGAGTTATTCTTCTGTGTTCATGTGTGATTGATTTCTCATTCTCAGTTATATGTATTCTCATTGATCTTGTTGAATTCGACTAAGCTTCCGCAAAGTTTGTTGTAGAAGTAGATCTTGTATTTTGCTTTAGTATATGTCATAATCTATTGATCTACAGTGGGAATTTCTACAAGAAACAATGACCGAGAAAATTAGTTTGATACCTAGATGTGTATGATTGCCTTAATGGAACGGTTATTCTAGAGTTGATCTACATTGGATAATATTGTTGGTCCTTCTCCCTTACCATATTGGTACCTACATTATGAATATACTTCTTGAGGGAATCAACACAACTTTTTGGTGCAGTAGTGTTTCCAGAATCCTCCCAACTTCTATCCTTGTTATTACTGATATTGTATCTTTCAAGATTTTCTTTAACTTTTTTTCTTGGTGAATTTGGGTTTGCATATTCATTGTATGAAGTCTCACCCATGTAAATGAGACCAATATTTTCATATGGTGATCTTTGATAGTTGAGAATAACATCCAAGGTTTGCAATTTTTTCATGTTTTTGCTGAGCTTATCTTGCTCTTTCATTAATGAGACAATTTCTGCTTCAAGCTTCTCATATTTTTCTTCCTTTTCTTTAAGAGGACTATTTAACATGTATTCCACTCTTTTTGTTTCCTCTTTTTTAGTCTTTATGAATATGTTGTTTTTGGATAGTCGTTTTGTTCTTCTTTATGAGCTTATCAATCTCTTCTAATGCATTGATGAGTTCTTCTTCAAGATCCACTATGCCTTCAACACCTTATTCTTCTTCTTTTTCTTTTTTCTCTTATGATTTTCCTATGTCCGATTCTTCTATCATCATTATAATCATATTCTTATTCATCAAATAAATCATTATACTCTTTGGAGTAGAAATTTTTATTTTTCAAAGATTTTCCTTTCATGACCCTTTTCTGGATTTTTCCTCATCACTATCTCACTTGAAAGGATACTTAGTAGAAAAATTTCCTATATTACCACTATTAAAATATATGAGAGATGAATTACTTTTGGATCTAGATCTTTTCTTTAATTTTATGACTAGCTAAGCCATTTATGTACTAGATTCATCACTGGAGTCAACCAAACTTGCATTTTCTTGACTTTTTAGATCCTTTAAATGTTGCCTCATTATGTGATGAGTTTCTTATCCTAATTTCATATGCTGTGAGAATTCCATGAACCTCATCCATTTTTAGATTCTCTGAATCCTTTAAGTCTTCCGTGGAAAATACTTTGGCATAAAAAAGCAGAGGATGAAACTTCAGTTTTTTTGAACAATTGTTGTTTCTTAAAACATTTCACCAAATCCTTTGAGAGAATTAAACACTTCATCTAATCGAGGAAAAAAAAAGTAATATCTTCTTCATCATTCATTTTTAGGATTTTTAATTGTCTCTAAAAAGTATGAAGCTTTTCCTCTTTTACTTTGTCATCTCCTTCATAGCTTCTTACAATCTTGCCCTCCATCTCTTTAGATGATTTACTCAGCACAACTTTAACAAATTATGAATCTAACAAGTCATTTAATATGGGTTTCATATCTTTTGCATTGGATACATAATATTTTTTCCCATTTTGATCACCTGGAGGAGAATATGGAACCTTATATCCATCTAAAACATACTACCAAACTTCGACACCAAGAGACTTGAAATGAATTTTCATTCTTATCTTCCAAGAGGATTTTTTTTTTCTCATCAAACAAAGGAATTTTGGTTGAGAAAATCAACTAGCCATGGCCCTTGTAAGATATTCTTCCAACTATTAGATTGTTCTTGAAGAAGCCTACTTTGATTCCATTTGTTGAAAATACACAATGATATTAAGAGTGGGGTTGAATCAATATCACTCAGTTTTAAATTTGTTTCTCCGCATCCATATAAAAGATGTTAGAAATACAAGCATAATCAAATGAATTAAATTTACATGAATTAAATTTTTCAAATTAATCTATAGAATGCTCATTTATTATTTCATAATCTTAAACAGGATGAATGGTAAATTCATAATTACTTCGATTTATAATAATTTTGTTATCTCTTGAATATGAGTTTGTATCTGAATGAAATTCTAAATGGAAAGAGTAATTATTATATAGATTAGATTCTACAAATAGACCACAAAACCATGAAAAATATTTTTTGAGCATATGTGATAGAATATTTTTTTGCTGGTTAAATGATAATCACTATCGAGGCTCAATTCCTCATTGTTCATTTCAACACAAATAATACTAATAGAGAAATCAATGTCATTTGAAATAATTTTAGTGGTCGCATCAAGATATTTAGAATCATCATTACATTCCTGAAATGATGTATCAAAGTGTTCCAACCTATGTGATTGAATATGATTATCAGTATGTTTAAAAGAACCATCCTTAATATCTTCCACAACATGCATATTATGAAAAGAATGATATTTATGTTCATCATAATTTTACTGTATATGTATACAAGGAAGAGAACAAAGGCAATGAAACCATTCCTTTGATTTTGAATTAGAAGGTTTATTATGAAGATGAAATTTAAAACAAAATAATCTAAATATTTGAAGAAAATATTTTGCATGTTAGAAAATTATATATTACATAGCAATGGAACACATAAAATATATTGTATAAATATAAACAAAGAAAAAACATAAACAAGAGAGACATAGATATACACAGCTCACCCAATTTGGGCTACGTACATGGAGAAATAGCTAGTCCTTCCTTTTATATTATCCAACAAATTGAAGAGATACAACCTACAACATATCCATTGCAATTCCTTCTTCGTTCTCACACAATATCCTCTCCTTCTCACTCAGAATATTGATCTACATAGACGAAAAAAAATTCCCTCATATATAGCGAGGGGTTTCCTTCTAGGTAAAAAAACCCTAAATTAAACACAAATTCTACCGTCAGATACCCACCTAATGAATGACCCAGCCCGTCGTCGCCCTCCATGGACCCCCCTCAGGGCCTACATTTTATGGGTGGCGTTGCTGCCACATTACGAACTGTGGTCTAATGCAGCGATACCTCTGAATAAAGAAAATAATTAGGCTCCACACCCATTAATCTCCCACTTGGAGACTGATTATAACAACTCCACCACTACTTCATTTGTTGGACAATGACTCCACTTTGGACCTGGTTTCTTATCATCTTCTTCATCATACTTGAAGACAAATTGAAACTGATTAGAATCTCAATTTCTCCCTGGTTACAGCTTTTGTTAACATATCTGCAGGATTCTGGCTAGTTTGTATCTTTTCCAGCTTCAACTGTCCATCTTCCAACACTGACCATATGAAATGGTACTTGAGCTGTATATGTTTAGTCTTGGAATGAAATTCAGGGTTATTTGCAAGATGTATGGAACTTTAGTTGTCACTGTATAACCTGCTCAACTCCTGCTTCTTACCCAATTCATCCAGATACCTTTGTAACCAAATCATTTCTTTACTAGCCTTTGTAGCAGCAACATACTCTGCTTTCGTTGTTAAGTGTGCAACAACACTTTACAGTTTTGAAACCCAACTGGCAGTTGTTCCACCTACAATAAACACATACCCTATGGTGCTTCTCCTATTATCTCTATCACTCGCCATATCTGCATCAACATATCCATGTAGAGCAATGTTTGAACCACCAAAGCATAATGCTTGATTTGTGGTACCTCTCAAATACCTGAGAATCCACTTCATCGCCATCCAATGTTCTTTTCCTGGATTGTTCATGTACCTACTTACAACTCCACTGCATGTGCAATATTAGGCCTTATGTAGACCATTGCATACATTAAGCTTCCAACTACTGATGCATATGGAAATTTATACATATAAGCCATTTCTTCCTGAGTCTTGGGCTACTTAGTTTTAAATGACTAGCCAAAGGTATGCTAGTTGGTTTTTCATTCTGCATATTAAATTTTTTCAACACCTTTTATACCTACTCACTCTATGACAATGTTAATTTTTTATTCTTCTTGTCTCTAGTTATTCTCATACAAAGGGTTTGTTTTACAGCACTGAAATATTTCATTGCAAATGAGTTTGCCAATTTTCCTTTGAGAACATTTATTTTCATGTTAAAACATGCAACAAGCACGTCATCTACATACAATAACAATATAATATAGCTTCCATCATTTTGCCTTTTGAGATAAACATAATGATCAGAGTGACATCTAGTATAACCTTATTCATACATTAACCTATTCAATTTTAGGAACCACAGCCTTGGAGACTGTTTTAAGTCATACAAGCTCTTCTTCAACCTGCACACTAGTTTCTCCTTCCCTTTTATCTCATATGCTTGTGGTTGTTGCATATATATCACTTCCTCCAAATCCCCATGGACAAAGGTTGCCTTTACATTTAACTACTCAAGATGCAAATCTTCAGCTGCTACTAAAATTAAAATAGTTCTAATTGAAGTCATTTCAACATCAGGAGAAAATATCTCATCAAAGTCTATACTCTTTTTCTGTGCAAACCCCTTCACCACAAGTCTAGCTTTATGCCTTTTTCTACCTCCATCTTCTTCCTTCAACCTCTAAACCCATTTATTTTGTAACACTGTCTTACCTACAGGCAACCTGACTAAGTCCCAAGTCTAGTTATGTGCTAAGGAGTCCATCTCTTCTTTCATGGCTTGCTCCCACTTCTTCCTGGTTTCTACCTGCATTGTTTCTTCATAACATTCTGGCTCACCAGAATCAGTCAACAATACATAATATAATGAAGGAGAGTATCGTTTAGGGGGTATACTTATCCTGGTATATCTTCTAACACCACTTTCAGGCATTTGAGGTGCTTGTTGCTATTGTGGTTGTTGTTGTTCTAGTTGTTGATCATTATGATTTTCAGGTACCTTCACTTTTTCTGTGATCTCATGAAGCATTGTGTATTCTCTGTTTTCTTTTTCCTATTTCTTTTCCTGCATCTGATCCTTATACAAAACCTTTTCATTAAATATGACATCTCTTCTCCTAATTATTTTGTGTTTTTCATAATCATAAAAGCAATAACCAAAATCATTAACACCATGTCCAATAAAGGTACATTTCTTTGATTTTTCCTCAAGCTTTGTTCTATTTTCTTTATTAATGTGGATAAAGGCTTGACAATCAAAAGTCTTTAAAAATGAGTAGTTTACCTTTTTACCTGTCCATGCCTCCTCTGGGATGCCACCATCCAAGGAACTTGAAGGCCCTCAATTTATTAGATAAACATCAGTATCTATAGCATCTGCCCAAAATTGTAAAGGCAATATTGCATGAAATCTCATGCACCTTGCACGCTCCATGATTGTCTTGTTCATCCTTTCTGACACACCATTTTCTTGTGGCGTTCCTAGAACTATATTCTCTCTACGAATTCCATTGTCTGAACAGTACCTATTAAACTATTTGTTGTAGTATTCACCTCCATTGTTTGATCTGAGACACTTCAACCTTTTTCTTGTCTCATTTTCAACCAAAGGTTTCCATTTATTGAAAGTGTCAAATACATCAGATTTATTTCAAATACAATAAATCCAGGTTTTTCTAGTTGCATCATCAATAAAAGTAACATAATAACAGGAACCACTGAGAGATGATACCTGAGCAGGTCCCCATACATTTGTATGCACAAGCTCTAATTTTTTACTCTTCTTTTCTTTCCCAAAGTTGAAGAATCTGACTCTCTTTTGTTTTCCATAAACACAATTTTCATAGAATTCCAAATCAACATGCTTTAAACCTGGCAACAAATTTCTTGAGTGAAGAATCTACAACCCCTTCTCACTCATGTGCCTGAGCCTATGATGCCATAATGTCGTACTTTCTGCTGTAGAGGTTAAAGCATTAACCGAATTAGAAATACCATTGCATAAATAGAATGTACCAACCTTTTCTCCATTTTCTATTGCCAAGGCTCCTTTAGTGACGTTCCAAGTTTTATCTGTAAAATTAGTTACAAATCCTTGACCTCCCAACTGCCTTGTTGAAATCAGATTTTTCTTTAGATTTGGAACATGCCTTACCTCCTTCAATAGCCATTAATTTCCATTCTATTGTTTTATGAAAATTATACCCATTCCAATGATTTTACAGGGTTTATCATCACTGAATCGAACTTGTCCAAAATCTCCTTGAACATAAACATGAAAATGTTTCCTATCAGGTGTGGCATGGAATGAGGCCCTTGAATCTACCACCCAAGAATCAATACCATTTTATAATGAAAGAATCAAATCATCTTGCAACACATCACTTGTCACGTTTGCTTCATGATTGTTTTCTTGTTGTGCACCTCCTTCTTTTCCCTTCCAAGACTTGCAGGGTTTCTTCACGTGTCCTTTCTTCCCACATTTTTAGCACACTATTCCGGATCTAGACTTGGATATTCCCTTCCTTTACTTATTGCGATATCTTGGACTCTTTAATCTTTCCATTTTTCTCCCCCTAGTATCTGTAGTCAAAGAATTCCCTGATGTCTCACCGGAGCTTTTCTGTCGCATTTCCTTGCTAAGGATTGCACTGACAACATCATCAAACTTTAAAGCACTAGATCTAGAGACAGAGTTACTAATGGCCATAACTAAACCATTCCAACTTTCTGGCAATGAGCACAGAAATAACAAAGCCCTAACTTCATCATCAAAAGTTACCCCTATAGAACTTAACTGACTGGTAACTGTATTAAATTAATTTAAATGATGAGCAACAGATCCACCTTCTAACATCTTCATATTAAATAAATGCTTCATAAGACATGCCTTATTTGAGGCCGAGGGTTTTGCATATAGTTTGGCCAATGCCGACATTAAACCCTCTATTGTTGTTTCCTTTGAAATATTAAAGGCCAGCGACGTCGCTAGGCATGACCTTATTGTTCCAAGTTCCTTTCTATTGAGAATATCCCATTATGTGTCTATCATACTCATTGGCTTCTTTATCTTTCCGCTCAATGGTAGGTACATATATTTCTGATACAGATAATATTCCATCTGCATCTTCCACAACTGGTAGTTTTGGTCGTTAATTTTTTCGACCCTAAACCTACCATCTTTCACCATTGCTCCCACTCTAACTAGGAACCCTTCTCTCTCTTATTTATCAGCCAAATAGATCTTCGTCTCTGATACCAATTGTTAGAAAATTATATATTGCATAGCAATGGAACATATAAAATATATTGCAGGAATATAAACACATAAAACACATAAAACAAGAGAGACATAGATATCGTTGTTCACCCAATTTGGGCTACATCCATGGAGAAACAACCAGTCCTTCCTTTTATATTATCCAATAAACTGAAGAGATACAACCTACAATGGATCCATTGTAATTCCCTCTTCATTCTCACGCAATCTCCTCTCTCTTTCTCACTTAGAATACTGATCTACATAGGCACAATACAATTCCCTCATATATAGCAAGGGGTTTCCTTTTAGGGTAAAAAACCATAAATTAAACATAACTTCTACAGTCATATCTCCACCTAATGAACGGACCAGATTGACTATGAAATTACAACATTTTACAAGGCAATTTTACATCTATTTTTAGCTTCGGGGGTGTTTCCCCTAATCCCCCAGCGTCGCCTCCCCTGGTAGCGTACATTTTTCAAGGGGTGTTGCCACCACATTATGAACTGTGGTCCAAAGCGGTGATACCTCTGAATAAAGAAGATAATTAGGCTCCACACCCAACATTGCAACCTCACCTTTATACCTGCGTAAATTTTCCAATTCCAAATACAATTCATTGTAATCATACTTTTGAAAATCATGTAAGAATTTAATTACAAATGTTCCAATGCATAATAGAGGCAACAAACAGTGCCTTACATAAATGTTTTACCTGACCTTTGAAAGTAAGAGTGAATAATATGCACATGATACCCTTATCAACCATATTGTTAGAAATACAATTTTGAATAAATTGAATAGTATGTTCAGATGTAGATGTTTTTCCCTCGCCATCAAATTCAATTTAGGACCAGAGTTTAATTATATTTAAAATACTATTACATGATGCTCATCTAGAAACACATCTCTAAATAGAGGTTTGGGAAGGAGCCATTAATAATAAAAGAAAGATAAAATAGAACAACTTCACAAGGATAGCTTATTATATGCCCTCCTTTTAGTGCCAAATGTTGTTAGGTAGAAAAATTCCTCCTACAACATGGGATCATCATACGATCAAGGCCCTACTTAAGCCTATATTTGTTTGGTGTGGTGATGTCCACTAGCATGTGGGCCAATTTTCCACTGAATGAATTCCTCCTTGAAAGGAGACTTTCAAATAAGATTTATAAACCTAAATATAGTCTAATCTAATAATATAAATAGAACTAATTAATCTAACTAAATATACCTCCTATTCTCTATCTAACTATCTCAATTGGGATAAAGAAGCAGTTCATATATCCCAATTGGGAGTAGAAACAATTTAACTAAAAGATGTTGAGAGGAAGATAAATTGTTTAAAATAATAAATATTTAATTTCTTAAGAATTGTTTTAAGTACAATGCATCACATAACTTATAGAACACTATATTAACATTTCAACATCTCAATATAACTGGTGAAAAGGGAAAAGATAATTCTTTTTGAGAAATGAAAATAGTTTCTTTTCTCATAATTGAAAGATATAACACATTCACAACAATGTGCCAAAACATTCCACACATTATTACAAAAATATTCTATTCACTAGTTATTGGCCATCAAATCCTTTTTAAGTTGAGATAATAATATACAAAACCCAATATTAAATTTTCTAGTGAAGGAAAACAACAACATTAGGAATAATAAGTATAAGAGTACACAACTCAATTCATGTTGCTAATTCCTCCTTCTATGGTCTTTAGTCCTTCAAAAATCAGATGGGCAATCATGCACAACCTTTCCTCTCCAAATTTCTAACCCTAGCCATTGAATTTTAAAGGAAGACTTAACAATAGTGCAAGCTTTCTTTCTCTTGGTCAAACCTCCCCTTTAGGCTTTCAATTATTCCCCTTATGCTTGACAATAGTGCACAAGTATGATTTCTAGAGTTTCTAACCTCTCAACTCTAAAGTGACAACTCTTTTTATTATAAAATATATTATTTTTCTCGAACATCTTATTTTCATCCAAAAATGAATTGAATATTCATTAAAATTAAATTGAAAGAGCCATTTACTAAAAAGGAATACAATTTAAAACCATCTTATTATCAATATTTTCTTTCTTTTATAATTCAAGATTTAAATCTTAATTGAATATCTTCTAGTTGATAACAATCCTTCACATTAACTCCTTAGTATATAAAATATGTTTTAAAAAATTCATTAATTATAGGCACAAAATAAATAACATAGTATTATAGCTAAGAAAACAATAATTAGTATAAAGCAAAATGTAAAAGAATAAAATAATGGATGAATATATTAGTATATTTTAATTCCTTTTCTTTAGGATTTTAGTTTTATTTTCTAAAATTAATTAAAAAAAATGTCTATTATAACAACTAAAATATATTTTGAAGATATGCAAAATCTTCTATATACATTTCTTAGGAGTTTAATCTTTATTTTCTAAAAATACTTTAATCCTAAAACTGTTTCTTCTTGGCTAAGAGCTTGTCTTCCTCAAACATAAGGAAACATGTTAACAACCAAAGACCTAGAGGTATTTGGCATGAGTGAAAGTATACCCCTATTAGAGGAAATTTCAACTTAAAAGTTCCCTTGAAATTTCCATATAATTTCCATGTCATAATATGTAAACCAATAAAAATACTTTAAATTTAAAAAGAGGTACATGTAAATATTTTGGAGGAAAATAAGAAATTTTTTTTTTTTTTTTAACTGTATTTTTTGCTTATCTTCTTATAGGTTTACTCAAATTTCAATTGTAGACACTCATTGGATGCATAAATAAATTCCATATCCAACGAATACATATTGTGCAGAGTTTTGAAAAGACCCACATCGATAAAAAATGAAGACACATTAAAAAACGTGTTTCAAATACAATTTTAAAATATAGTTTTTCTTGTTTTCCCTTCAAAATTCATAACTCTTATTTTATTATTTTAATTATTATTGTATTATTTTTCCTTAGGAGGCTAATTTTAGGCTGAAATTTTCTCTAATGCTTACGGATCACCAACATGATATTCCAAGTGGTGTGGTTTTTCTTGAATAACAATGATGAGTTAGTGTGCATTCAAAAATAGCAACCAATGATGGTTGCCCTCGCTGATAGTTTGACAATTGAGTTATGATAGGTTTTGTCAATGTTTCAAAAAGCAAAAAAAAAAAGAAAAAACAAATAAAGAAAATATATTTTGAAAATCTACAATTTTTTTTGGTAAGTTTTCAAAATCCTAATATATAGAATAAATATGTATTATTATAATATACAGTTTATTAAACCAAATAATTAATAATAAAAAAAAATTATTATGAAAGAATCAAATTAATAAAATGACAATTAAAACTATGAAAAATAACAAACACGATGATTGTAACACAAAGTCTTTTGTTCATTTAAATTGTTTATTTACAAAAATAAAAATAAAAATATGTAACAATTAGAATTTATTCAAGAAAATGTACTAGGTGTTCAAATAGATTTCATCCATGGGGTAAGTAAAATTCACATTTTGTTATTTTTTTGTCAATCGAAATGAGTTCATGAATATCAAAAACCAAAAAACAAAGTGTTTCAAGAGAAACAAAATAATCAAATCCATGCTAAACAAAATAGAGTAGAAAAATATTTTTTAAAGAAAAAAAGAGCTTTGTAAAAAATGATGCTTTGCTCAAATCAATTATCATTGATTTGATTCTAATATATTATATATATTCTTTTAAGATGAAAATTGAGTGTCATATGTTTAAGCCTTAATTGAATTTTTGTAATTTGAAATTTAAAATAAGGCATAATGTACTATTCATCTTTTCAAGGTTTTGTTCCAAAGATTCAAGTCATCACTCCATGAACCAAAATTAATCATAAAATAATTCAAAAATGAATGAGAATAAAATGATTGAAAAATAAAATAACATAGAACCATCCCCTCAAATTAATATTTATAAGACCAACTGACATGAAAAGGATAATAATTTCAAAAATTTAATGGGTAACCCCTTTATTTTCACCAAAAATTAGAGGTCAATTGTTGAGGTTTCAACAAGGGGGTCTGTAGGCTATGAAAATTAAGCAAATAGAATCTAAACCAATAATAACATAATGCTATTGAATTAATAACATAACATTATTCCTCGATAGGGGTGTGCAATTTGACAAGAGAATGGGAGATAGATGGACAAGAGGTATGGAGCCTGGCTCCAGGTGACTTAAGTCGTTGTGCATGACATGTGGTTATGGCAATTGAAGCGGCCACCCCATTGGTGAGGGAGGAGTTGAAACATTGAGAAGTTAGTAATAGTTTATAAAAAATACAAGAATATCATTTTAGGTTGCATTTGGATGTTGGGTATGGGAGTGAGGTTCAGAGGGTTTGAGACAACTGAGTATGCACATGCCTTTTCCCTGTGCATGCACATTGGTTTTGGCTTGATTGGAGTGAGAGGAATTAGTGTAGTATGCTATGTGGTTTTAGTGTGTTTGGACTGTGTGAAGGCGAGAATAGTTTGGGACCTAGGGGATTTGGTTATCCACAGTGTTATAGTGGATGTTGCCATTGATTTTACCGGCATGAGAAATTTCTCAGCTCGGTAGTTAATTGTGGTTTTGGATCTCAAATTTTGGTTCACCTTTTTCATTTCCCCTCCGTTCCATGTGGGTAGCTCTTAGTCACTCTGCAATGTTGGAACCCATCTTTCATGATCATGTGTGGAGACGTGGTTGCTTTGACGAGGACAATATGAGTTTGGATAAGTTGAGGTCGGGGCATTAGGCAGCCTCCAAGCTTGGGATGTCCAATTGATCATGTTCTCAGGTAGAATTAGTCAGAAGGTGTTGATGGGTCGAAATGTACTGCCAACAACTAAAGGGTCTCCCCAGTGTGAATTACCAATTAGACCTCACACTGATTGGGATAGGAGCCCCATACGGGATGTGGACCTGACTGCCACCATGAATGTTTCTGCTCTTGGTTATCAAATGAGAAGGTGTCAGAATGGGACAAGAATGAAATGCTCAGGAAATGAAACAAAATCATCCCAATATTGAAAAATTGCATAAATAGGTATAAACAAGTCTAAAAAAAAATAAGCAGAGATACATCATGAGAGGGATTAGTGAGCTAAAACCCCATCATACATAATAAATAGGAACATGCCAAAAGTCAACTGTAAAGTAGTTCACAATAGATCACCAACATGGAAAGGAACAAGAAAACACTGATTCGAAATAGAAACATACATGCAACCACTATGTATTAGTTGCATAAATGAAAGCACACATACAAATATGGTGAAGTACCAGACGGATAATACAACCACCATGAGTAAGCATGGGAATCAATGCCAAAGATAAAGAACATCTTATTAATATTGCTGCAACTTCAAATATATATCATGAAATTGTTCAGAACCCAATAGTGGAACATGGGTTGTTCATACCATTGCTTGATTCCAAAATCCTAGCCCCACTACAAATCCACTCTACTAGTTGCCAAGAGATGAGTGGCTCTAGCTCTCAAGCATAAATCAACTATCTATCTTGGCCTGAACTCAAGTGCTAAATTCCCTTGATAATTAGGCATGATGGTACATTTATAAAGATGAGGTGACTGTCCAGCTACTATGACCCTTGACCTCCCCTCATGACTCTTGAACTTCCTTACTACTCTCTCATTCCAACTGCCTAGTACATGCTCCATTGATCTTGACATGATCAATGGCACCATGATTAGAACCTTTACATATTGATAGAAGACACGATGTAAGGAAAAATGAAAGTTTTGAGAAACCCTAGTGTTGGATTTCAATGTTGGCATTGTTGTGAAACCATGAAGGCATGAATTGTTGGATCACCTGTCATTGTGCCTTGCATACAACCAATCACCTCTTGTTGTTTTGTTCTTCGTTAAAACCCTATTTTCGCGGGTTCCGTGGAAACCCTATCTCCCCTCATCTAGATTGAATGCTCTTTCTTTCTTTGCAATCTACCATTGATAAGGGAGTCACACAAGTCTAGTAGAAAATCGTGGCTTTTGCGCATATATCAGCATGAATAGCAATCACCTCCTTCCATATTTCAATCCTTGAGGTGTTGTTATGTCACTGCTAGGTTCCTCCTTCCTTTTGTTACTTGAAGATGTTAAATATTGTTTGAGTTTCTGTTGTTGAATCTTTATTTCAAACCTTATCACAGGGATATTATACTCTAATATATTCTCCACAAGGATGTAATTATCCCGTAGTTTATCCTAATAATTATAAGGCCCATACATGTGCTAATGGCTAAAGCTCTCCAGTGGGTCTTATCCATACTACCAGGTTATTTTCATCTTCAAACACAAGTATAAAATAAATCACCATCATTATCGTGCTCAAGATTTATGGACATCTCCAATCTTAAATTATCAGCCTACTTGGGCTAAGAGAGTCCTTTTCCAAAAATAGTGTGCAAGTTAACAAGGTTGATCTCGTGCTTCCTCTGGATTCTAGCAACAACTAATATATTAAACTGACCCCTACCCAATATGTTACTAAGCCAGAATTGCTTCATCTAAAACACTCCTATACTACAAATGTTATTACTATGTTTCTTGTTGGAGTAGTAGTTACAGAGTACAGGTAATCTACATTAACCTGTCAAATTGTTCTATGGAAGTGGCTACATCATAAATGGCTGTGCTACTGGATGCAAAGATTAACATAGTGGTCATGGCATTGTTGCAATCATTGGACCAATCACATTCAGAGGTGCAACTCAAAGAAGCTTAATTAAAATACGACCCATAAATACATCATGACCTCTAAGAGAAATAACGACCTGTGGGTAGTTTGCAACTCACAGAGGTCATAAAGTCGTGCTATAACATAGTTGCATCATTTGGTCTCTTTCTCTGGGGTTTAAGAATGCGATGACGAGACATGGGCAGAACTGCGACTATCTAGAGGTCACACATTCATGTTTTGGTCAAGTCACACTTTTGTAAGCCTGCCTAGGGCATTAAAATGTGACCATGCAACTTGGGGAGGGAGAGTGACCTCTGGGGTCTCCTAGTCATAGTATATAAAAAGGGTGCACCCTTGGATTGTTTACCAGGACTAAATTGCAATTAAGTACACTTAGGGAGATGCAACTAAGGCAGAGGCTACGTTTGGGGAATGTGATTTGGAGAATATCATACTCAATGAAGTTGAATCATGAGTAGGGTGCATTCTCCAGGTGTTTGGATGCAATCTAGAGATGCGAACTTGATAAGTTGCATAGTTTCCCACCAAAGAAATTCACACTCTCAACGTATTTTTTAGAATTGCGCTTATGCGACCTATTGAGAGTTGATTGCGGCCTATTGTGCTACCAGGAGAAAATGACTGGTGAAAGTCATAG
Source organism: Pinus taeda (assembly GCA_000404065.3). Classification (NCBI taxonomy): domain Eukaryota; kingdom Viridiplantae; phylum Streptophyta; class Pinopsida; order Pinales; family Pinaceae; genus Pinus; species Pinus taeda. The sequence continues at coordinate 140,296 of APFE031688380.1, read as the reverse complement.
AGGTCACAACTCCAATGGCTAGGCACACTTGCAACCTAGTGACTTATGAGGGTAACCGACTTAAGGGAAGTCACAAAGTCATGATGAAGTTTGGAATGTGTTTGCTGGAGCTCACTTCTGCGATTCCTATTTGAAAAAAGCTCAGACATTTCTCTCCTATTCGTTCGAATCTAGTAGTGCTATAAGTTCTCGGTTCCCATCAATCCTTTCTACATACCTGCAATTCCCATGGGCACTTTCCTGAACGCATGGTGGTGCCATCGTGACTTTACAATGAGTTCTTACGGTGGATCATATACCACAACATGTGTGGTCGGGTTCTTTAATGTAGCTCGATTCCAAAAGGGACTTTTCATGGCTATTCAAACCTAAGTCTGATATGATTTCCAATGCAAATGTATTTCCAACTCTACCATCCAATGCAAATGTATTTCTGACTTTTCCATCCAACGCAAATGTACTTCCAACTCTAGCATCCAACGCAAATGTATTTCTGACTTTGCAGTCCAACACAAATGTATTTCCATAAACGGTTCAGGTGCTAACCATATTTTCCTTTTCCACATCACTTTCAATCTGAAGTCTTGTTAACTCGGTTTCAGCGTGCTTCGAATATGTGCCAATAACATTCGAACATTTGCTTAGTCATATAAAATGACATTCATGTATTTGAGGGTGAGTCAATAGTTTGGTGGTCCAATGAAGACGATGCAGTGTTGTGTTGATGTTGGGCATGACTGGTATGGGTTATTTCTTTAGTATGCCTCGTTGTGTTGTAATGATGGTGTGGTCTCACCTTTCCCCTTGTTGCAGATGCATTACAATATTCTCAAGACATTTAGAAAGGGATGTCGTTAACAATGGTTATCAAGAGGCATCCAACATATAGGTAGAGCTCTAACACACTACACATTTGTCTTTGAAAAGTAGTTGATGCGTAATCCTGATGATCTAGTTAAATGTATGCTTCTTCATACATTTATACGTTCGACCATGTGACTCCTTTCATGGAGTTGTATGCGATATGGTTTCTCCGTGGTGGTTTCAGGTGCTTAGAATTCCCTTGAAGGCTCGCCTCCCATTGGTTGCATGAGGGACATTCTTAGTCATAACAACTTAGGGTTTTATAATATAAGGATAAACTCACAATATTTCAAACCCTAAATCCATTGAAGGCACCAGGGCACACGCACAATATGGCTAATGGTGCACCATATGTCTATCTCTCAAGTTGAGCCCTCATCACTACTTCATAAATACCAATGCACCCCTTCTATTCTAAGCTTATTGTTGACCTCTTTACAACTTATCTAATATGTGGTCAACCATTAACCTTCAGCGTGCTCAAAGGTAGTTTTGCAATGTAGATATCTCATGGGTGTTTTTCATTAGCGATGACCTAGCTACTTCATTCTTCGTATGTGTGAGGTGCATCATGATCTTTAGTGAGAATACACCAAACCTTTGATATTGTCGACCCTGCATTTACAAAGGTAATATTAGATTTTGGCAATATTATATGTCAAAAGGAAAATTATTTGCACACTTAGATGTTAATACCTACAAGCATAATGAACATGGGGCCAGGTCTTAAAATACTTGCTATACAAATGTTATAGGTGTTCTAAATGGGGACATAAATACCACTAATGTAAATGACCTTCCTACAATCATGATAAATTGTGTGCATGTGTATTATCCAAGGCTTTAATATTGGGTATGTAAATGACACTTTATCAAATGTATCAAACTCCTTAGCCTGTGAATTGGCTCAAATTCAATAATGAATATGTAGTTGTCATGTCTAGGACCAAAGTTATGATTGCATCTTGGAGAGGGGAGAGATCGAGTTTATAATTTGGAAATCATTAAAATCTCTCCAACTCTGGTGCAACCAGGATGATGTTATGGCATGTTTTTAGTGCCACAAATGTTTGTGGCAATGCAGTTAGAGGATAAGATGATGTTAGACAAGGTCGTGGGTTTATTCGATCATTAGGGTTTCAGGTGCACAAGATGGGCATCACAATACACAAACCCAAATACATTTGAAAGGGACGAGGATGATGGTGAGACAATTCCATCGACAAAATGTATTCCCATAAACCCTAGAGGGTGAGGATCATTTCAAAGAAGGGTTGGACCTTCAATCAAATGCACCTAGGGTTACAAAGATGCTAAGGGAAAGTCATGACTCCTACAAACCCTAATGCACGTGCTGAGGTGAAGGGTCTACAAAGAACTTAGGGAAAATTCTTTGAAAATACTCTCACCATGATGCCAAGTGATGCCAAGGAGAATTCACCCATAAAGGCATGCGAATTTGGTAATAACATGGAGGGGACCACTCTTTTGACAATCTAGGATTTCTCCTAAACCCTAATATTGTCATTCGTAAGGGAAGCCAAATTGAATGCATGCTCGTTCAAATATGGGACATCTATTGATCACGATGCATATCATGTGAAGATGAGATTCAAAATCATGAGAGACTATTAATGCATCAGTGAATCCATTAACCTTCGAAACCCTATTGCAATCCTAAGGTCTATATCTGAGAAAAAGCATGATGTGCGGATGCAATGAATGAAGTGTGAGTGGGTGCATCAAAGCGGTTGGCCAAGAAAGCTCATGAGGAGAGTAACCAGTTGAAGGACTTATAGCAACCCTAGTAGCCTGGGGTGAGTGGTGGGTACCCAAAATTTTGGATATGCCCAAAAATTTGGGTGATGCTATAGCGGCTAAAACATTTGGTGAATCACTAGTAGAATCCAGTATCTTTGTCAACATCCCTGTAGTAATATGAGTCTGGATAATGAGGAAATGGAATATTGAGAAGTTTCTATGGGTACCTCTTTCTTTGCCTCAACCTTTGAAGATATGTCTTCCCTTTGTGTCTTAGTTAGGTCTTGTTGGTTAGTAAACACCCAATTAGAAATTCATGCATGTTGGTGGATGGTGATGATGCAAAGAATGAGGAAAAGGGCTTATTGTATTCATAATTTTAAAAGTAAGTTTCTGGTGTTGTTCCACTACCAGCAGGCCTGGATAGTACCCCAATGGAGTCACTCCAAGAAATCACAAATGTTTCTTCACTGCCAGCGAGCCTAGTTAATACCTTGGTGAAGTCATTACATTACCTCTCTGTGCAGTAAGCCTTTATCGATCTTTTACCCTTTATTTAACTTCATTTTATTTTATATGTGAATTTTCACTTATTCTTGGTCATTCATTACGCCATGGAAAATGAGGGATCTTGACTTATTTTACGAGCAACAGGGGTTGTTTCTTGTTTGACAGAAACTAAGAGATGTCTTGATATATTATTTCCCTCATGCCAAGCTTCCACATCCCATTTCCAATTAACAAGTGATCAAAGAAAACCAGCCATTTAAAAAAATAAGACCACACTGAGCACAAGTTTCTGGTTCTGGGTATAGGTCATTCAAACTTATTAGGGTTTCCCACGAGAACTTTGTTCTTATCTTCATTTTTAATAAATTAGACTTGTAGGAGAGATATCTAGGAGGCGACTTTGATGACTGGTTCTAAGAGAAGCTACCCATTAGCATAACCATCACAACTTCGCACAATCATTAGGGCAAGGGTTTTAGTTCTAAATTTAGGTGACCAGGGAACTCTCCTAGGGTTTCAACATGTGCGAAGAGGTCAAAGCAATCACTTTAAGGTTTGAGAAAGTGAAAAAAGGTGTGAGAAAACAATTCACAGTACCCAAGGTTCGAAAGCTTCATGTTCATGAAGGCTCATGCAATGATATGCAACCTAGAGGGAAATTCCAGGCTAGGTCAAAGGTGAGTGTGTGCCAAGCAAGAAGGGAGGTGCATGATGAAATGCAGTAGACAAGGCTTATGATGTAATATAATTCTATTTGCAGAAGAGATCAGCTAACAGCAGATAAAATAACTATGCAAAGTGTGCTATGAAACAATGAGTAGTGCAAGAGTGTGGATGCAAGCTAGTGGAAAATTGAAAAGAAGGAAACTAAACCACCTACAGTAAGAAAAAAAAAACATAACAAATTTAAACCATAAAGAAAATTCTAATCAGAAAGTGAATAAGTAAAACCTACAACTCAACTAGTCTAAACCCTAAATCCTATTTTAACCAAAGAGGAGGTCGAATCATGTGAAATCAAACTTCCAATGAAGCCACTGCAACAGTTCCTGACCTGCAAAAACAAGGAGGACAACAATTATAATTTGTGAAAAATGTTGTGCAAAAAATAAAATGCTTACCTGTAATGCATGCACATCAGAAAGAAAATCCTATCTTCTTACAGGGAAACTTGCTAGAAAAGACCTTTCAAGGCAAAATGCAACCCAATCCTGGTAAACTGAATCACAAGAGTGAAATTTATAGTCATCCAACCATGACATACATTCATTCATGCTTAACCCTAAATCTAATGCAAGTAAGGAAAGATGATTCTAGCTAGAAAAGGAATCCGATAGATTAATGAATCTAAAAAGAAGATATTTTGCTGGGTGTAATTGAGACCCCAAAGGATTCAAATGCAGAAACCCTAATTTTAGAAGCCCTAGTTTGAAGTTGTTCATAGATTTCATCAAGGGCATGATAACCTGACATAACCATCAATGGAAGCTAAAATTCCTCATCATCCTAACAAATCTCTGAACCTTCAAACTACAAACCATCAAATATCGATAGCTTCGTAAGGTTTGTACGTGGATGTATATGGTTATCGTTGGTGGTGACCAGACAATTATCGGTGAAAATATTGTGGATTGGATCCGATGTCTGAATATTTATATATTGGTAGGTTAGCATACCAAATTCTTTAGATTCCCAAGAATGAATTAAATCAATGGAAAGAGCCTTAGGAAAAGGAGATGTCAGGCGATTGGAACCTTCCCATATAGGATATTGTAAGATATCATTTAATTGTGTATGTTGATAGACTATACTAGTTGGGCAACAATAAAAATGATTTGAGACAATGGCAAGAGCACTCCCTTCAGCAAACAAATTAGGGTATAGAGGTTGATGCACATCAACTGAAAGGTTATGGAAATATTTTCTCAGAGAGACATTGCTTGAATCAGATGATTTCCAAGATGAGCTCGCATCCAACAAGATGATGTTGAGAGGAGCATGATGTGTGAAAACCCTAATTTTAGAAACCCTAATTCGACTTGGTTCAGGGGTCTCATCAGGAACGTGAGAACCTAACAAAACCATTAGCAGAAGTTGAGTGCCTCAAATTCCTGATGAGTCCCCAAATATTCAAAAGATGGATCATCAAATTTTGGTGGCTTCATAAGATCAACATATGGATGCGTAGGATAATCACTAGAGGCATCAGTGAATATATTATTGGTATAATGAGAATCACTGAAACCACTAGTTTGATCAAGTTGGGTATCTAGAACATAAGGGTCTTCTGGGATTGAGAGTGAAGATGGATTAATGAGAGAATCAACTTGATTTGCGTGAGATGCAAGGCACTCTTCTTCACATGTTAAAGGGTGAGGGTGGAAAATATTAGGCATAAGAGATTCAAAATCCACATCCCTTAACTGTGAAACATCACCCCTGTGTACATGATTGCAATCAACATGAGAAAGATAAATATGTGAATGATTTGTCAGAACCATCGGTGTAGTAGATCCATGGATTAAATTAGGTTAGAATGGATGCACAAGGTTAGATGAAGTGGCACCAATTGGACCCGAACTCACATCCTGTCCATTTATGTTCGCCAAAGGGAGACATGGATTTGCAGGCATGATGTGGTCCATGGATTTAATGGGACAACCAACGCTACCTGATACAAGATCAAAGCCATCATGGGCAAGTAAATGAGATCCGGGAATATAGTGAGACATATGTTGAATGGAATCGATCTGGGTTCCATCAGCAAGAAGAGATGTTATATAATTTTTAGATTGAAGATCAAAAGTATGTATGAGGGATTTAGAGCTTAGGCCATCAGATTCATTTCCCATAAATCACTTTTCATCGTTTGAACCATTTAAGTCCAAAATATTATTATGTAACAATTTGAGAGGATGAGAAATCCCACAAGAAGTAATCACTTCCTCAAATGCTTAAGGTTGTTCTAGATTCAAAGAGATAGGCAAAACAAGATTAGGGGTAGAATATGGACACTTTGTAATCTGAAAATTATCATGATATTCATGAGAATCAACATTTGTTTCGAATTGAAGATGTAGCAAAGAAAAGATGACCAATAGTTGAAAATTTTCCCTCAAATATAGGAAATCAACATCTCTTTTAGGAAATTCAAAACAAAGATATACAATTCTAAGAATAAAATCTCTAAATATACCTTAGGTTTCATCCTAAGCTCATTTATCCTCATTAACACATCTTGAAAATCATAGCTATGAAACATTCGTCAGAGCTTACTAATGAGTTGCTCAAACGAATGAATGGAAGCTACTGGAAACATGTGACACCATTGCCTGACACGACCTTCAAGGGTGAGGGAGAAAAGAACACAAGAAATCTCCTCCTTGTTGATCTCATAAGATTCACAAAACTCGAAGAAATCATAAATGTGCTAGGTTATGGATGTTCCATCCTCACCATCAAACTTTAACTGAGATAAGTGATAAAGTTTCTCCTCGGGGATTGAACATTGAAAAATGGACGTCAGAAAAACACCTTGGGAGCACAATTTGGGATAGAGCCATTTACAGATATGAGACTAAACTGCAAGCTCTAAGGGCTCGTCTTGTCATCCGACACTCCTTCTAGTGCCAATTTTTTTGATGGGTCGAAATGTATCACCAACAACTAAGGGGTCTCCCTGTTGTGAAGTCCAAATTTGACCTCACACTGCTTGGGGTAGGAGCCCCATCTGATATGTGGGCCTGACTGCCACCATGAATGTTTGTACTCTCTATTATGAAATGAGAAGATTCAAAGTGGGACAAGAATAAAATGCTCGGGTAATGAAAAAAAATTAGCCCAAGATTGACAAATTGCATATCAGCAATAACAAGAAGAGATATATCATGAGAGGGATTAGTGAGCTAAAACCCCATCAGACATAATAAACAAGAAAATTTGAGAAGTCAATTCCAAAGTAGTTCACAATAGGTCACTGACATGGAAAGGAACAAGAAAACACAGATTTGAAAGAGAAACATACATGCAACCACTATGTATCAGTCCATAACATATTGTGTATATGAAAGTACACATACAAATATGGTGAAGTACCAGACAACTAATGCAACCACCATCAATAAGCATGGGAATCAATGCCAAAAATAAATAACATCTTATTAATATCGGTATAGCTTCAAATACATATTATGAAATTGGTCAAAACCCAATAGTGGAACATGGGTTGTTCATACTGTTGCCCGAAGCCAAAAACCTAGCCCCACTGCAAATCCACTCTACTAGTTACGAAGATATGAATGGCTTTAGCTCTCAAGAATAAATCAACTATCTATCCTAGCCTCAAATCAAGTGCTAAAGTCCCTCGATAATGAGGCATGAAGGTACATTTATAGAGATGAGGTGACTATCCACCTACAGTGGTCATTGGCCTCTCCTCATGACTCTTGAACTTCCTTACTACTCTCTCATGCCGAGTGCCTAGTACCTGATCCATTGATCTCGACATGATCATTGGCACCATGATGTGAACCTTTACATATTGATAGAAGACAAGATGTAAGGAAAAAGGAAATTTTTGAGAAACCCTAGTGTTGGATTTCATTTTCAGCATTGATGTGAAACCAGAAGGCATGAATTGTTGGATGCCTGCCATTGCACCTTGCATACATCCAATCACCTCTTTCTATTGTGTTCTTTGTTGAAGCCCTATTTGCACGGGTTCTGCAGAAACCCTATATCCCGTCATCTAGGTTGCATGCTCTTGATTTTTTCTGCAATCTGTCATTGATAAGGGAGTCACGTAGGTCCAATGGGAAATCCTTGCTTCTTCGCATATATCAGCATGCATAACAATCACCTCCCTCCATATTTCAATCCCTGAGGTGTTGATATGCCACTACTAAGATCCTCCTTCATTTCTTTACTTGAAGATGTTAAATATTGTTTGATTTTCTATTGTTGAATCTCTCGCTAAAACCTTATCACAGGGATAGTATACTCTGAGATATTCTCCACAAGGATGTAATTATCCCATAGTCTATCCTAATCATTATAAGGCCCCAACAAGTGCTAGTGGCTAAAGATTTCCAGCAGGTCTTATTCATACCGCCAGGTTATTTTCATCTTTAAATGCAAGTATAAAATAAAGCATCATCATTACCATGCTCAAGATTTATGGACATCTCCAATATGAAATTATCAACTTACTTAGGCTAAGAGATTCCTTTTCCATAAATAGTTTGCAGCTTAACAAGGTTGATCTCATGCTTCCTCTCGATTCTAGCAACATTTAAGATATTATACTGACCCCTGCCCAATATGTTTCTAAGCCAAGACAGTTTCATCTAAAACACTCCTATATTGCAAATGGTATTACTGTGTTTCTGGTCGGAGTAGTAGTTATCAAGTACAAATAATATGCACTTGCCTGTCAAACTATTCTATGGAAGTGGTTTCATCATAAATGGTTGTGTTACTGGATGCAAAGCTTAACATTGTGGTCATGGCACCATTGCAATCATTGGACCAATTGCATTCAGAGGTGTGACTCAAAGAAGCTTAATGAAAATACGACCCATAAATACATTGTGAACTCTGAGAGAAACAATGACTTGTGAGTAGTTTGTGACTCACGGATATCATAAATTCACGCTATAACAAAGTCACATCATTTGGATGCTTTCTCTGGGGTCTAACAATGTATGGTGTGACCTAGGAAGAATTGCAACTATCTGGAGATCGCACAGTCGTGTGTTGGTCAAGACGCACTTTTGTAAGACTACTTGGGGCATTGAAATGCGACCATGCGACTTGGGGAGGGAGAGCAACCTATGGGGTCGCTTAGTCACAATATATAAACAAGGTGCAACCTTGGATTGTTTACCAAGACTAAACTACAACTGAGTCAACTTAGGGAGATGCACTAAGGCAGAGACTACGTTTTGGGAATGCGATATGGAGAAGATCATACTTAGTAGTCACATCATGAGTAGGTTGTGTCCTCAGGGTGTTCGGATGTGATCTTGGTAAGTTGCATAGTTTCCCTCCAAATCAAGTCACACTCCTGATGAATTTGTTAGAACTACACTTATGCGACCTATTGAGAGGGTATTGCAACTTATGGTGCTACTGGGAGAAACGGACTGGTGAAAGTCGCAGAGTTCGTAACTCCAGTGGTAGGGCACACTTGTGAGCTAGCAACTTATGAGGATACTTAACTCAATGGACATCACAAAGGCATGTTGAAGTTTGGAATCTATCTACTGGAGCTCACTTCTATGATTCACGTTTGAAAAATCTCATGCATTTATCTCCTATTTGTTTGAATTTGGCAACACTATAAGTTCCTAGTTCCCATCTATCATTTCTACGTACCTACCATTCCCATGGACACTTTCTTGAATACATGGTGGTGCCATTGTGATTTTAAAATATGAGATTATGATGGATCGTATGCCATAACATGTGTGTGGTTGGGTTCTTTAATGTAGTTCGATTCCAAAAGGGACTTTTCATGGTTGTTCAAACCCAAGTCTAATATTTCTTTCCAACGCAGATGTATTTCCATCTCTTCTATCCAATGCAAATGTATTTCTGAATATTCCATCCAACGCAAATGTATTTCCAACTCTGCCATCCAATGCAAATGTGTTTCTGACTCTACCATCCAACGCAAATGCATTTCCATAAATGGTTTAGGTGCTGGATATTTTCCTTTTCCACATTACTTTCAGTCTGAAGTCTTGTTATACAAGTGCTGGCATGCTCCAAATACGTGCCAATAGCATTCAAACATTTTCTTATTCATATACAATGACATTCATGTATTTGAGGGTGAGTCAATAGTTTGGTGGTCCAACAAAGACTATGCAGTGTTGTGTTGATGTTGGGCATGACTTGTATGGGTTATTCTTGTAGTATGCCTCCTCATGTTGTAATAATGATGTGGTCTCCCTTTCCCCTTGTTGTGAATGCATTACAATATTATCAAGACATTTAGAAATGGATGTCATTAACAATGGTTATTGAGAGGCATCCAACATATAGGTAGAGCACCAACACTCTACGCATTTGCCTTTGAAAAGTAGTCGATGCATAATCCTGATGCCCCAGTTAAATGTATGCTTCTTCATACATTTATACATTCAACCATGTGCCTCCTTTCATGGAGTTGTATGCAATATGGTTTCTCCGTGATGGTTTCAGGTGCTTAGAATTCCCTTGAAGGCCCAACTCCCATTGGTTGCATAAGGGACATTCTTAGTCACGACAACTTAGGGTTTTATAATATAAGGATAGACCCACAATCTTTCAAACCCTAAATCCATTGAAGTTACCAGGGAACATGTGAAATATGGCCAATGGTGCACCATATGTCTATCTCTTAGATTGTGTCCTCATCAATGCCTCATAAATACCAATGAGCCCCTTCCATTCTATGCTCATTGTTGATCTCTTCACAACTTATCTAATATGTGGTTAGCCATTCACCTTCAGCGTGCTCAAAGGTAGTTTTTCAATGTAGAGATATAGTGGGTGTTGATCATTAGTGATGACCTAGATACTTAATTCTTCGTATGTGAGAGGTGCCATCATGATCTTTAGTGAGGATACACAAAACCTCTGCTATTTTCAAACTTGCATTTACAAAGATAATATTAGATGTTGGTAATATTATACGTCACAAGGAAAATTCTTTGCACACTTAGATTTTAATACCTACAAGCACAATGAACATGGGGCCAGGTCTTAAAGTACTTGCTGTACAAATGTTAGAGGTGTTCTAAATGGGGACATAAATTCCACTAATGTAAATGACCTTCCGACTAGCATTATAAATTGCGTGCATGTATTATCCAAGGCTTTAATCTTGGGTATGTAAATGACACTTTATCAAATGTATCAAACTCCTTAGCATGTGAATTGGCTCAAATTCAATAATGAATATGTAGTTATCACGTCTAGGACCGAAGTTATGATTGCATCTTGGAGAGGGGAGAGATCGAGGTTATAATTTGGAAATCATTAAAATCTCTCCAACCCTGGTGAAGCCAAGATGATGTTATGGTGTGATCTCAGTGCTAGCACATGTTTGTGGCAATGTAGTTAGAGGATAATACGATCTTAGACAAGGTCGTGGGTTTAGTCGATCATCATGGTTTCAGGTGCACAAGATGGGGATCACAATACACAAACCTAAATACATTTGGAAGGGACAAGGATGATGGTGATATAATGCCATCAACAAAATGTATTCCTATAAACCCTAGAGGGTGAGGATTATTTCAAAGCAGGGTTGGACCTTCAATCACATGCACCTAGGGCTACAAAGATTCTAAGGGAAATTCATGACCCCTAAAAACCCTAATTCACATGTTGAGGTGAAGGATTTTCCAAGAACCTGGGGAAAATTATATGAAAATACTCTCACCATGATTCCAAGTGATGCCAAGGAGAATGCACCCCTCAAGGCATGAAATTTTGGTAACAACAGGGAGGGGATCTCTCTTTTGATAATATAAGGTTTCTCCCAAACCCTAATATAGTGAATCTTAATGGAAGCCAACTTGAATGCATGCTTGTTCAAATATGGTACATCTATTGATCGTGATTAATATCATGCAAATATGAGCTTCAAAATCATGGGAGACTCTTAATGAATCAATGAATCCATTAACCTTCAAAACCCTAATGCGATCCCAAGGTCCATGTCTAAGATAAAGCATGATGTGCGGATGAAATGAATAAAGCGTGAGTGGGCACATCATGGACAGGCAAGTTCGCAGGGAGTGTAACTGTTTGAAGGCTTTATCACAACCCTAGTAGCATGGGGTGAGTGGCGGGGTACCCAAAATTTTGGATATGACAAAAAATTTGGGTGCTATTGTAGCAACTACAATAGAAGCGAATTAAGCTTGGGGGTGAGGCCAATTCATGCTTTGTGTGTTTAAAAAGTTTGAGTGGCCCCTTCTTTGGGTAGCATTGGAGGGTGGAGTGGGCTAACTGCAAAACAATTAAAAATGTTTTACGTCACGTTGAGGCAATGAGGGAGAGCTCGATGTGCATCTCACCACCACGGTTAGTTTGGGGATTGGGTAGCATGGGAGAGTGAGTGAGAAGAGGAGAGAGGTGCATTGGAGGAGGAGGTAGACCAGGGCCACACCCTGCCACTAGGGAGTATGATGTAGCCTATGAAGTTGACATCAATTGCTAAACAATTGTATGATATCCATGCAATCTTATACATTTTGCGTGAGAGAAGGTGTGATTGTAGGAACAAAGTCTTAGCCTATATAAAATTGTATGTTGAAAAGTGTGCAACAAGAAATGTTAAATTTAGAATGTGCTAAAAATAGCATGTCTAAAAATAGCAATTTGGCCAGTGAGGTCATTGGCCACATTGGGTAAGAGGTGAAACCGATAAAAATAGAAAGTTCTAAAAATAGCATTTATGGGTCCCTTCCTATTTATAGCAGTCCCTAGTCTATCTATAGGAAGTAAAATTAATTTTCGTCTTAACAACAGTTTGAAATATTAATTAATTAATTCAGTTGAGCTAATTAATTAAGGAAATTTGAATTTGAAGTCTTTGTGAGCATGCACATGAGTTTCCTCCACTGATTGAGGGAATAACCATGAGTTCTATAATGAGAGAATCAATTGACTTAGTTCTAACTAGTCAATTCCAGTTAGATTATTTTAACAAGTTGTTAAAATAATAAAATATAGTTTGTTAATGCTTGCATGCATGTACAACTATCATTTTAGATAATTGAGGATTCACTCATCGATAACTGTTGCATGTCAGTTCGTTAGAGACCCAGTTGAGACAGATGTGGGACAGTGTACTATCAAATGTGCTTAACTATTTCTAGTAAGTAGTTTTTGCATGGTTGAGGAACTAGTGTTCTCAAGGAATATGTAGTTGGACCATTGGTTGTTTTTGGTATGTTGGAATTAATAGCAAATTCTTTTGCTATTATTTCCTAACAAAACTACGTAAGGACCATAGGGAAAGCCTATATAAATAGGGTTTAGGTGGTTCATGAGACATATCTTCATATCTTCATAGTTCATTGAGAACTGAATAGCTTGAGAGCTAATTCTTCTTGTATTGTGAAGAGGATTTCCATTTGATTGATAATAAATGGTTGGGGTTTTATGCTAGTGCTTTCCCCTAGATATATCTTGTGTTATGTGTGATTAATTCTCTTGATCAGTTATGCATGTTTCTACATGATGTTGCTCATGATTTCGATTATGCTTCTGCTTAATGTTTTGTAGAAGTAGAACAAGTATTATGCTTTAGGACATTGCATATATCGGTTTGTTCTACAGGTGAAATTTCTACATGGTTGAGGCCTTATCACAACCCTAGTAGCATGGGGTGAGTGGCGGGGTACCCAAAATTTTCAATATGACCAAAAATTTGGGTGGTGTTGTAGCGACTACAATAGAAGGGAATTAAGCTTGGTGGTGAGTCTTGTTCATTATTTGTGTGTTTAAAAATTTGGAGTCGCCCCTTCTTTGGGTAGGTTTAGAGGTGGAGTGGGCTAACTACACAACAATTAAAAAAACATTATGTCACATTGAGGCAATGAGGGAGGGCTCGACATGGAGCTGGCCACCACGGTCAGTTTGGGGATTGGGTAGCATGGGAGGGTGAGTGAGAAGAGGAGAGAGGTGCATTGGAGGAGGAGGTAGCCTAGGGCCACACCCTGCCACCAGGGAGTATGATGTAGCTTATGAAGTTGACATCAATTGCTGAACAATTGTATGATATCCATGCAATCTTATACATTTTGCATGAGAAAAGGTATGATTGCAGGAACAAAGTCATAGCCCATATAAATGACTTGTAATTTTCTCAAAGAGAAATATTGTATCACCTCACTTATGTTTATCGTAACCAGTTTAGGCATTCTAAAAGATTGGATAAAATTAAAGTGAGGCTAGCACATATTGATTTTTATGTTCCTAACAATCACGGTTAGCCTGCGACACCTAGAAACACTTGGGTGTCGAATCCTCCAATGTAGTATGGTTGATGTTGGTTGTTTTCATGTTCTGAATGTATTTTGGGAGATAGGACTAGTGTGTCTTTGGGGTTTTGAAATGTCTTTATGTTTTCATATTTTACACTTCTCTCTTGGTCAATAAATTCGGTCGGAGTGAGGTCGGGAGAGAAAATAAATTTTGGCACAGATGTAATCAATTTTGATGAATTAATACAAGTACTTCGACTAAAAAAAATAGCATAACATTATTCAATTCATCACTAACTATATTCTCACCAATGTTTGCATTAGAAACAAGCTTATTATGGCCTGACACTATAAAAAAGGGAAGAATTAAACTATGGTCATTAAACCAATATATATCTCAACCAACAAAGATTGACATAAAAATAATCCTTGCACTAGTATTTAAACAACATGGACAACTACGAAATCTATGATGGCCATTTCCAAAATAAAATGACAATAATGTTTTCATAGGCACAATTTCACAAGTTTTAAGACAACCTAAAAAAAATTATTCAAACTAATTTGCATCTATAAATAATCATTTAACCATTTTTTTCACGCCCTAATCCTATCCAATACATAGCCAACAAAATTTTCATCCATGCTTGGGTTTGAAACAATCTTGGGTTAATCAAATATTGAAGGATGACAAAATTAGGCTATGAAAATGAAGCCAATAGAAATATTTAACAACAATAACATAATCTTACTCAATGCATCACTGACCAACTTCTCATCCATACTTGGGGTACAAAAAACTTTAGCTTGATCAAATACTAAAGAAGGTCAAACTTTCACTATGACTATTAAGCCAATAGAAATCTCAAGCAACAATGAAGTGAAATAAAAAATAGTTCTTGCACAAGCCTTTAAACAACATAAAGAACACTAAATTTTATGACTATAAGATAAATTGACCTTTTCCAAAATCAAACAAAAAATATATTTTCTCAAACTAATTGCATTAAAAGAAAATGTGACTGAATATCAAGTAGACCACTAGACATGACAAGTCGTGAATTCAATTCCTTTGCACTAAAATATCCTCAAATTTAACATTTTTCAATGTACACTAAATTTCCATTTGAAATTTTAACATTTAGAGAAAGAGACAAAAGGCCAAACCCTGCTAGAAAACTTAGAACGAAATGCCTACTGAAAGGCAAAATCCCATAACATTAGTAATGAGAATAGAATGGAACCCTAGCAACAACACTATCAAGAAGAATACTTCCAAAATCAAATGAAAAAAATTGTTTTCATGGCAACATATTAAATTTTTTATCACATTAAATTAAAATGGAGAGCATACCTTTAAACAAGGTAGATCATGGGTTTAATTCCTCATTATTGTAGTTTTCACTAAAACTTGCTATGATTTATTGCAAATAGACTTAAGTGAAACCATTTTAAGATTTGAAATAAAATATACTAACGACACAAATGAATATACCTTATAATCATGTGCAATTTCTAAAATTATTCTTTGAAGAGGAAAATTTTGGATAAGAAGATCAATTCTTTTCAACAAGAGTCAAAATATCAAACCTCGTAAAAATAATATGAACAAGAATCCTTGAAAAAAATTGAAATGGCACTAAAAAATGTAGAATACCCATCACCACAAAAACCACTACAATCTCTACAAAACCACTTCCAAGAGCATTAAAGTAAAATTAAGTCTCTCTCTCTCTCTCTCTCTCTCTCTCTCTCTCTCTCTCTCTCTCTCTCTCTCAAGATCAATCTCCTTGACCAATCCATAGGTCTCTCAACTTAAACCCAAGGGAGATATTACATGTACAAGTCTCATCATAAGGAAAGATACATAACATCCAACACATCCCATAAAAAAAAAACCCAATGGAATCAAGGTCAATGCCCAATTGACCAATGGGATCAACCAATATCATTCTTGAGGCCAAAATCTCCAACCATATGGATGGCTTCTCAGTCAATCTCAATTACCCAAGAGAGTACATAGGGGCCATCTCCCCCACCATAAAAAATGTCTCTCGGTTCATGATCCAAGGGAAGAATCCCTATCTCAACATCAATCTCCCCGACTATATAGTCTCTCAGTCCATGACCTAAGGGAGAGGACCCATTCGTCCCAACCAAACTCATTGACCTCTTAGTCAACAACCCAAGGAAGTGAACTCAATATCAATCTCCCAAGCCAATCCATTTGTCTCTTGGTAACAACCTTAGGGAGAGATCACAAAATTAGCATCCATGACCAAACTCATTAGTCTCTCAGTCATCATGACCTAAGGGATCACTTCATGCCATAGAACCAAGCTCCCCGACCAGACTCATTGGCCTCTTGGTCAATTGACCTAAGGGAGTGACAATATTCCCAACCATAATCTATGGCCTATCATCTATAGCCTAAGGAAGATTCATGATGCTATACAAACAATACTATCTCTCTTCAAGAATTCTCATCCACTCCAAGCTTCTCTTAGAAGCAAGAAAACACCATCCGAGATAGTGGCTTTGTCAAAAAATCAATAACATGCTCATCGATATAAATGTATTCAAGCCTCAAAACTCTTCTTTGGAAAACATCCTAGTTATAGTGCTTCTACTTTCAATGAAAAATTATATTCTCAAAAAGATTCCCACAACTTTGATTGTCATAATACATTATGATTGATTTCAACTCCTGATCAAATAGACCAACAAATGACTTCCAAAGCCAAACTACTTCACAATAGGTTGAACCCTTAGCTATATACCCAGTAAGTGTAGCAGAGGTTTGTATCATATTTATCCATGATATCTAGGCTAAAACAATATTTAGAAGCACTCTTCCTATCTTCAGAACATCCAATCTAATAGGATTCCATGCAAATCCATGCAAAAAATAATTAAATGAGTGAATCAGTAGGATCAACCAACTCAACAACAAATTATTGCAACTTCTTCAAATTTACATATTGGAAATGTCCATGGACTCGCAGTCCCTTATGCTGAAATTGTTGCAAGTATAGGCTCATACCACACATTCAAATGTTATGAAAACAACTCCCTCTTACACTAGACATGGAAGTCCCCGATCCTTTTCATAAAATATAGAAAAAAAATCACGGGCTCATCTTCAAAATATTCATATAAACATCACTCTTCAAAGCTTCTAGCCTACTTCATCTTGGAATTTAGATATATCAAAAACATGCTTCAATCAGGTTGATCCTGTCTGCTCCCTCTAAGTCTAGAGCCTCATCCAATACGAGTCTTCTTATCACAAGATTTTTTCTTCCAATGTTTTCCTCTATCATCATAACCTTGGCAGGATTCATCATGTACATGCAATTCTCACTATGAGGCCAAAGAAGAACAAATACAACCAAGAAAGATATAAAAACACAAGAGAATAATAGAAAAAGAATAATAACAATAGTAATAATCTAGAAGGAGAGATATACAATACTTATCTTTTCAGAACATGTTAGCTCCCTCTTAATCTTATCCTTCTTGCAACCAACCTATAAATTAATCTCATCATCAAGATGTAATTTCTTCCAAGAGGTAGGGTTTCTTCTTTCAAGCAGAAGCAATTAATCCATAAACCCTAGAATTTATTCTCCAACCCTTTTTTTCTTGATGGGGCTTAGAATTTGTTTAGCTAGGTTTTTAATTCCAAACCCTATATTTTAATAATTCCTCAAGTTTATTTCTTACACTATTTTCCAAATTCATCAATGTTATGAAACCATCTCACAAAAGGATAGAAAAGATAGATGAACACCTTAGAAATAAGCCTCTTTGAGGGGGAAACCTCCTTTACATTACACAAATGAACAATTCTTAGATGATACAAATGACAAGGCTGTTGGCATTATGATACATATGTTTTACTTTATGGCAAACCACTCATCTCAGATGATAAATTATAGTGCAGAGAAAAGTTCACGCACTTTCATGAAGAGAAAAGTTCCTTTCATGTAGAGAAAAGTTCACGCACTTTCATGCAGAGAAAAGTTCCTTTCATACAGAGAAAAGTTCACGCACTTTCATGCAAAGAAAATTTCCTTTCATACAGAGAAAAGTTCACACACTTTCATGCAGAGAAAAGTTCCTTTCATGCAGAGAAACATTCACGCACTTTCATGCAGAGAAACGTTCACGCACTTTCATGCAGAGAAAAGCACACGCACATGGGAAATCTTATGGTTGGTTCATGGTATTAGTCTGACAGTTTTTGATCCTATGGTTTTGGTCCATGGTA
>APFE031688380.1:62470-109654 GCA_000404065.3 Pinus taeda | reverse complement strand
GGGGCTTCGCCCCCCTCTAACCCCCTGGTTCACTACGTAGGTTAGTCATGGAAAGAATATAACACAACCCAACAATTTAAAGTGACTTTGTTTGGATCATGTTGTCGTTTAGGAATAACCGCTAGACCCAGATCCTTTGTTTTCTCAGCTTCTTTCTCAGCATGTTTAAAATCATGCAATGTGTAAGTGCCACAACAGAGGGGAAATGGAGGCCATACTTGTTTCTTATAATCTTTAAGGTTTCTAGACATCCCTTTTCCACTATCTGGTAAGCTATTTCCATAGCTAATAGCTTATCTGGAATGTAGAGTGGAAGGACATGAGGGTCTGTAATACTCCCAAAAACCATAATATAAGTGAATTTCTCCTCCCAAAACCAACTGTCCGTTGATGTTAAATCAATGCTAGCCTCATCAGACAACAGAGGAGCGGGTTTATTAAAGATGGCTTGATGGACAGGTAAAATAAATCCATGGCAAATCTTGTATAAATGATTCTTGTAGCCAGACTTCCATAAATACTTATGATAAATATGAATGGGGGTTGGATCCTGAACAATCCATTTCCAATCTAGGATGGGAAAGCAAAACTAAAATAGATTGTATCCATTATGTAAGCACTCATATAGAATGGGGGCACAACCCTGGTGGTGACGAATATGTTCCTTCTATAATCTAGTATTTGACTGACTATTTTCTCTGATAGAATGGTTGCCCAATCCATAATAAAGGAGTTGATTGCTGTTTCTATTAATGGAACCATTTCTATAGAAAATATAGTAGAATCGAGGCTTCCAAAGAGCCTACATATCATAGTAGCAACATAACAATATGGAGAAGCTAAGGAGTCCACAGAGTACATACCAGAGGATTCATGTTTATGCTTGTTAGGAAAATTCCTCCACTGTTTGATAGGGTTTGACTCTATGTCATTCCCCTTAGCGAAAGCTTCCAGGAACGACTTGTTATAGTGTCACTTGGGATCTGGCAAGTGATACATTCTCTTGACATCTTCAGGTCTGAATGTCCCGAACATACTCCCATTGGCTATGAAGAAAGCTATGTCTGTTATATTAATACTTTCGATTACCCATCTCACTAGATCATTATATGGTAAAAATTTTGCTTGGGCTACTATTCTATGGAGGAAGGAGCTGGCCAAATCACTGAGCGTGATTTATGTATGCTCAGTTCCATCAGCTGTTGCCTCTTCTTCTATCTCTGTTGGATTTTATGCTTCAAGTAAAGCATATATGCCTTCCCACAAGATTTTACCAAGGCCTTGACAGGTAGTATCTGCAATTAACACCAATTTTGCTCGTCCTTCTTCCACTGGAATGGGGGGCCTTTGATTTTTGAGATTTCTTAGACATCTTGATCAACTGTGTGATTTTGGATCAACACTGCAAAATGAGAAAGAGGAGTGTAATAGGAGAAAAGATTGAGAGGAGATAATATAAAAATTACTGACTACAAGTAGTTATGTGCATTATATGCAAAAGATATTATATTGTACATGGCTACCATGGATGAAATCCTTAAAGGACTTAACCATAACTGCCCCTTAATGCTTTTACCATAATCTCATAACGTGAAACTTTAATGCTCAAGTAATACATGTCGCATCGCATGTTTCATAACGGTCCTTTTTAGAACATGTGCCGTGACTCTTGCGATTTGCGATGGGTGATTGCATTATTTTAATATTTATAGAAACATCGTGTATTGCAAATTGGGAGTTACCAGTACCACGCTAAAATTTTTTCTTTCCATTGTTGCGATTGCGATGAGTGCTGAGCTGGCATGGGGAGACAATGGGTTTCAAACTTGGAAAATCACTTTTTCCTTTTTTAATCGATTTATCCCTATACCGCAATTACTTCGCTTTTATCGAGAGCACGATATACGATAATTAAATTTCATCGCAATTTTTCAATGAAGTGAATTGGATGTTTCCCTATGAATTGGCAATATGTGATTGCGATAACCTTATCACATTGCAAAGTTTCAATGAAATGCTATAAGTCATTTCTTGGGATTCATGATGTGTGAGACGTGATAGTTACATCACGTCACATTTATAAATGACTTAGTTTGATAAAAACTAAGCGATGAGGTTTTTGTTATGATTCTGATCACATCGCACTTTTCCAAACGGATGTTCACAAGTTCTAAAGAATTGCGATTTGCGATGACCAGTCCTAAATACTCATATAAAAACTTTTATATGACTTTTATGGAAAGTCTATTTTACTTAAAAGTTTTATTGCTTTTATTTATATTCTAAAGGGGACCCATTAAGGGGACCCATTTCTTATTTAGAATTTTAAGACTTTCAATTATAAAAATTGAAATGGGGGGTTGTTGTATTGCATAATAGGAAGTTATCTCTTAATTAAAGAGATAAGGATGAGTTGTATTTGAGTTGTGATTAGTTAGCTCAGTTAACTTAGTTAAGTCCAGTTAAATTAGTTCCAAAGAGTTTGTGGAACTAATTGTGAGTTCAGTCAGTTAATGCATGCATGCATGCAACTAGTGCTCTCCAGATAACTGAATATTCTCTCATAAATAACTCATGCATGTCAGTTCAGACAAAGACACAGTTGAGATTAAAGGCAGGGAAAATGTACTATCAATTGCTTATTCACATGTGAATATCTCTTTCATGCAGAAGGAATTCATTCCTTGAGGATTGCACAGTTACTACAGAGGTCAGAGTAGTGTGTGAGGTGAGAGTCACATAAGTGGCAGCTGGAGGACCCATGAGAAAATACGCAAGGAAATAGGAGGCTTGGAGGACAGAGGGAAAGGCATATGTGTTTTCTATTCTGTCTATGAGTAGCAGTGAGGGATTTTACTGCGAGCTGGATATCTTGAGAGCTAAAGCTTTGTGTAATCCTGAGATATTTCCACTTGTATGATAATACAGATAGTGGGTTTTTTAGCTTAGGCTTTCCCTAGAGTATTCTTCTGTGTTTTATTTGTGATTGAATCTTCTTCTCTGTTATATGTGTTGTGCTTGATCTTGCTCAAAATCGATTAAGTTTCCATAAGTTTGATTGTAGAAATAGATTAAATATTTTGCTTTAATACATTGCATAATCAGTTTAATCTACATTGAGAATTTCTACATGGTATCAGAGCAAAGGTGATCAAAGTGGAGAAAAATATACAAAGAAGGGAGAAGTTCGAAGTTTGAAGTTCTTGATTGTATGTACAAAATCGATTTCTTATCATATCTCAAAGCTCACCAATGGTGTTTAATGGCTTGAGACTCGAGTATGCCTTGGATGGCAGTTTGAATTACATAATATGGAAGGATCACATGTAAGCGGTATTAGAGGACAATGGTTTGAAGGACTTCATTGATCAAGAAGTCCCCAAGCCAGCAACACCTAATGCCCAAGAATTGGCAGAATGGAAGAAATGTGTGTTGAGAGCGAGGAGGATTCTTCTGGAGGGAGTTCAAGACCATATTGTCTCAAGTCTCCATGGGAGTGGAAGACATTGAAGGACCTATATCAGAGCAACAATGACCAGAGGAAGCCGACGCTGAAGGAAAATCTTCGGAAAATCCAGTGTGAAAAGGGCGACACGATCTCTACATATCTGAACAAGCTCACCACCTGCAAAGATGAGCTTGGAAGTGTAGGAATCATGACAGTCGATGATGATATGGTGAGTCTTACTCTCCTCAATATTCCTAAGAGCTAGCATAGCTACCAGGACTCAATGAATGGAAGAAAGAAGCTGTCGGATTGGGAATGACTGTGGTTAGATCTCATGTAGGAGGAGATCAGGTGGAGCACCATAGATGGTTCTTCATCTAAGCATGATGATGAAGAAAATATAGCCTTAGCCAATAAGGCAAGGAAAGGGAAAGGGAAGGCTTCCCGTTCCAAATCGAGTTCTTCCCATGGTGGGAAGAAGATTGACAAATCTAAAGTGAGATGCATTAATTGTCATGAGGTGGGCCATTATGCAACAAATTGTCCATTGAAGAAATCCAAGAAGGGATCCTCGAAAGGATCAGATGGTGAGGCACTAGCCTCACAGTTTGAATTGGATTTTACCCTCATCACATGCATGGTTTCATCTGTGGTGGGTTGTGTTTGGTACCTGGATAGTGGAGCCTCATTCCACATGACCGGTGATAAGAGTTTATTTAGTACTTTGGAGGAGAAATGCCTCCAAATGCGTATCGATTTGGGCGATGATGGAAAGTACCATGTTTCAGGTAAAGGTACGGTTGTGTTTTAGAGGGAGCATGGAGCTCCTCTCACCCTGACTAATGTAAAGTATGTTCCTGGACTGAAGAAAACTTGGTATCATTCATGATGTTAGAAGACAAAGGCTATGATGTAGTCTTCAGTAAAGGAAAGGCGTTCCTGAGACACATAACCACGGGTCAGACCAAGAGGATTGGGATGAGTGAAGAATCTCTACAAGATGGAGGTAGATGAATGTGCTGCATTGAGTTCCAAAGTAGAATTGGTTCAAAGCCAAGATATTGGCGAATTATGGCATAAACGGTTGGGCCAATTGCATCATGGGGCCTTGAAGATAATGCAACAGATTTATATCGGACTTCTCAAAGGTAAACTTGAGCAAGTGGACACATGCAAAGGTTGTACCTTGGGTAAGTATGCAAATATTCCTTTCATGACCGAGACAGTCGAGTTAAAGCAATCTTGGAGCGAGTTCATATAGATGTGTGTCGACCATTCTCGACAGTCTCCATCGCTAAACAAAGGTATTATGTGATTTTCATTGATGATTTTTCTCTTAAATGCTGGATCTATTTCATGTAGAAGAAGGATCAAACCTTCTCAAGGTTTTGTGAGTTCAAAGCCTTGGTTGAGAAAGAATCAGGAAAGAATATCAAGGCCTTGTGAAGTGACAATGGTGGAGAGTATGTCTCTCAATAGTTTAAGGACTTCTGTGTTGCAGAAGGAATTAAATGGGAGTTGACGACACCTCATAACCAACATCAGAATAGGGTGGACGAGAGGAAGAAAAAGATGATCGTGGGGGCAGCTCGGGTGATGCTGCATGGCCAAACCTACCACTTCATTTGTGGGCTGAGGCATGCAACACAGTGGTTTACTTGCAGAATAGAATCCCGCATCACATACTTGGGATGAAGACACCAGAGGAAGCTTTCTTCGGGAAGAGATGAGATGTGGGTTACTTTAGGATCTTTGGCTGATCGATTTATTGCCATGTGACCAAGGATGCCCGGAAGAAGCTAGAGCTGACAACAGAGTTGGGGATACTTGTGGGGTACACTGATACTCCCCACAACTATCGGGTGTATTTTTCTACCAGTCAGAGGATAATGGTTAATAGAGATCTTAAGTTTGATGAGATGAAGGCCATGTGAGTTTCCCTTGAGAGGTAGCTCAAGTTGTAGGTAGAGGAGGAACTTTTGGTTCCTAAGGAGGAGGAGCCTCAGACTGATGCGAAGCAGCTGCATGCATATGTTTTAGGAGTGGAGACATCCACTCATGCAGAGTCTTCCAGAGAGGGGAAGAAATGCACAAGGGAAGCTGACATATTGTTGATGGATGTGAGAGAGAATGTGGGAGAGCCATCTTCTCAGTGCAGACGGAGGAAGTCACCTCAGCGATACACTCGTTACATGGCCCTTCTTGGGGAATGTGTAGAGATCGAACCATCTTCCTTTGGGGAAGTAGTGCAACATCTGATTTGGGTTGATGCTATGGTGGAGGAGTATGACTCCATAGTTCTAAACAATGTTTGGGATGTGGTTCCAAGACCATAGAACAAGTCAGTTGTGAGTTCCCGTTGGCTTTACAAGGTAAAACATGCTACTAATGGTAGTGTGGAGAAACATAAGGAGAGGTTTGTTTCTTGTGGTTTCTCACAGGTTGATGGGATCGAATATGATGAGACTTTTTTTCTTGTAGGAAGGTACTCATCTATCAGATCAATGTTGGAACTATCATCATAGATGGGTTGGAAGATCCATCAGATGGATGTCAATACTGCATTCCTCAATGGAAAGATTGAGGAAGAGGTGTACATAGAGCCGCTGGAAGGATTTGAGACCTTCGATTGTGAGCCGCATGTGTGCCAAATCAAGAGAGCTTTGTATGGGATGAAGCAAGCACCTCGTGCTTGGTACACTAGGATCGACAACTACTTCACCGGGTTGGGCTTCACAAAGAGTGAAGCGGATGTGAACTTGTACCACATCATGGTGGAAGGTAAGCAGTTGATCATTGTTCTTTATGCTGATGATTTGATATTGACAGGTGATGATCAATTGATCATGTCTTGCAAGGAGGACCTTAAAAGAGAGTTCAAGATGAAAGACATGGGTCTCATGAACTATATTCTAGGCATGGAAGTGTGGCAGAAGGATGGGGCAGTGTTTGTTGTAGAAATTTTGAATAATATGACACATATTCACAGAGATTATCCCGATTATACACTATTGCGGAATACATGCATAATACATAACCTCCTCTACGTTGATCATCAATTTATAGAAGCAGAAACAATAACATGCGCAAATAGAAGCATCAATCACACATATCAACACAATATTTTCCTGGGGAAAGCATCTCACTAAAAACCCCAACTATCTGTATATTATATTGATTGAGAACATGTAACAAACATAGTACAATACTCCTCACAAGTACTCAGTACTATCTCCACCTGTTACACACAATACAGCTCAGATCTGATCTCCAAATGTCCCCCGCTGCTTGCCTGCCTCCACTGCACAATCCTGCAAGAGAATGAATTAATCCAAACTCGTTCCAAGTTCTATTTACCTTGGAAAATCACTCACACTGGAAATCACGTGAGCACAGGCTATATTACTGGGCAACTACTGCGCAATTCTCATAGGCATACTCAATCCCTTGATTGTGCAAGATCTCATGCATAACTGATAGTCACAACTCACCCTTTCACTTACCTCTAACACTTGTCTCCACTGAACTGTCCATGCACTAAGTTAACTGATGTATTCTTCAGTTGCATTATGAGTTAATAATTAGTGAATTAATTAATAACTAATTCACACAACTCATCACTTAGTCTATTGGCCAGTTAGACTAAATACAACTAGTTCAACTAAGTCAAACTGAACACAACTCCTTTAACTGCTCATCTAACTCCACAGAACTTAACCACTTGAGTTCTAACTGAAGTCCTTCATGTAATAGCTCAGTCAACCCATAGGTAACCACATGATTCCTTCAGGCAGTTTCATGTGCCACATCTATAGCTCCAACTGAAGTGCTCCAAGAGAATAAGATAAAGTTTAGAGTCCAAATATTACTAAGGGATAATAATATTTGACTGTTTCTATTTTTACCTTACAGTCTAAAAATAGACTTTGATCACACCGCTGTGATCCAAAAAATAGAAGTCCATCTATTTTTCCCAACATGACCAATCATCCATAAATAGCATCCTGCAACTCATAGACCATGATCCATATGTCTAAAAATAGACATTAGTCTAAAAATAGACTTGCGCCAAAAATAGCCTGCGGGCCCACTTAGTGAAGGCGACTCCTTTCCACTAAGCTCCATCATCTTGTTGCATTCTCAACAAGCATTTCTTGTTGAACACTTTTCAACATACACCTCAAACCTCCTATGATCCCCCCCCACTACACAATCGGTGCAACGAAGGGGGGCTCCACCCCCCTCTAACCCCCTGGTTAACGACATGGGCTAGTCGTGGAAAGAATATAACACAACCCAACACCTATTCGATGATTATAATACACTTTTTGAAATAATGACCAAAATCATGACCTTAGTTACTGTAGAAATTTTGAATAATTTAACACATATTCAATGGAGATTATCCTGATCATGTACTATTGCGGAAAACATACACAATACATAAGCTCCTCTACGTTGATCATCAATATAGCAGCATCAATAACAATAAAACTTCAAGAGCATTCACACATTAACACAGTATGTATCCCGGGGAAATCATCTCGCTAAAACCCCCAACTATCTGTATATTAATGATTGAGTCATGTAACATTACACAGCATAATACTTCTCACAAGTATCTCCACCTCTGTTACACACAATACGGCTCAGATCTGATCTCCAAATCTCTTCCACTGTTTGCCTGCCTCCACTGCTCAATACCTGCTCAAGAACTGATGTAATTCCAAGGCAACCACGTATTTACTTGGCTAAATAACGTGACCACAAGATACAATGTGGGCAAACTCATTGGCATACTCAATCCCTTGATTTGTGCAAGATCTGATGCACAATTATAGTCACAACTGATAGCAATCTAATTCTCTAACACCTGTCCCTGCTGAACTGAACATGCACTGACATGCAACTGAGTTAAATGATGTATTCATTAGTTGTATTATGAGTTAATAACTTATGAATTAATTAATAACTAATTCACCCAACTCATCTCTAGTCTATTTTCCAGTTAGACTAAATACAACCAGTTTAACAAAGTTACACTGAACACAACTCCATCAACTGCACCTCCAGTCCACTAAACTCAACTCACTTGAGTTCTAACTGAAGTCCTACATGCAAATATTAGTCATCCCATAGGTAACCACGTATTTCCTTCAGGGATTTGCATGTACCACATCCGTAGCTCATCCTGAAGTGCTCCAAGAGAATAAGACAAAGTTTATAGTCTAAATATTATTATGAGCTAATAATATTTGACTGTTCTATATTTAGACTGAGCAGTCACTCCACTATGGTGTCACTCCGCTGTGGTCTAAAAATAGAAGTCCATCTATTTTTTCCAACTTGATCAATCATCCATAAACAGCAACCTGCAATCCATAGACATGATCCATATGTCTAAAAATAGACATAGTCTAAAAATAGACTTGCGCCAAAAATAGCCTGCGGGCCCACTTAGTGAAGGCGACTCCTTTCCACTAAGCTCCATCATCTTGTTGCATTCTCAACAAGCATTTCTTGTTGCACACTTTTCAACAAAGGTTGCGTAAGTACTTTCACAGATAAAACCTGTAAGGCCACTAAAGTATCCTTGGTAATAGCGAAAGGAGGAAAGGTTGGTACATTGTATTTATGCAATGCTATTTCTAATTATGTTAATGCTTTAACCTCTACAGAAGAAGATACGTCATTGTGGCACCATAGGCTCGGACACATGAGTAAGAAGGGGATGCAGATTCTTCAATCAAGAAATTTGTGTCAGGTTTGAAGCATGTTGATTTAAAATTCTGTGAAAATTGTGTTTATGGAAAACAAAAGAGAGTCAACTTCCTTAAAATTGGGAAAGAAAAGAAGAGGGAAAAATTAGAGCTTGTGCATACAGATGTATGGGGACCTGCTCAGGTATCATCTCTTGGTGGCTCTCGTTATTATGTTACTTTT
This sequence comes from Pinus taeda, assembly GCA_000404065.3. NCBI lineage: Eukaryota > Viridiplantae > Streptophyta > Pinopsida > Pinales > Pinaceae > Pinus > Pinus taeda. Next base: position 100,263 of record APFE031688380.1, on the reverse strand, counting down.
ATTGATGATGCAACCAAAAAAACTTGGATTTATTGTATTCGAAATAAATTTGATGTATTTGATACTTTCAAGAAATGGAAAGCTTTGGTTGCAAATGAGACAAGGAAAAGGTTGAAGTGTCTCAGATCAAATAATGGAGGTGAATATTGCAGCAAAGAGTTTGATAGGTACTATTCAAGGAATGTAATTCACAAAGAGAAGACAGTTCTAGGAACACCACAAGAAGATGGTGTGTCAGAAAGGATGAACATGACAATCATGGAGTGTGCCAGGTGCATGAGATTGCATGCAGGATTTCTTTTACAATTTTAGGCAGATGCTATAAACACTTTTTTTTATCTAATAAATAGAGGGCCTTCAATTTCCTTGGATGGTGGTATTCCAAAGGAGGCATGGACAGGTAAAAAGGTAAACTACTCAATTTTAAAGACTTTTGGTTGTGAAGCCTTTGTCCACATTAATAAAGAAATTAGAACAAAGCTGGAGGAAAAATCAAAGAAATGTACCTTTATTGGATATGGTGTTAATGATTTTGGTTATCACTTATATGATTATGAAAATCACAAAATCATTAGGAGCAGAGATGTAATATTAAATGAAAATCTCTTGTATAAGAATCAGTTGTAGGAAAAGAAACAAGAAAAAGAAAACAGAGAATACACAGTGCTTGACGATATCATAGGAAAAGAGATGGTGCCTGAAAATCATAATGATCAATAGCTAGAACAACAACCACAACAACAACAAGCACCTCAAACACTTGAAAGTGGTGTTAGAAGATCTACCAGGATAAGTAGACCCCTTGAACGATACTCTCCTTCATTATATTATGTATTGTTGACTGATTATGGTGAACCAAAATGTTATGAAGAAGCAGTGCAGGTAGAAATCAGGAAGAAGTGGGAGTAAGCCATGAAAGAAGAGATGGACTCCTTAGCACATAACTAGACTTGGGACTTAGTCAGATTACCTGCAGGTAAAATAACATTGAATAATAAAGGGGTTTACAAGTTGAAGGAAGAAGATGGAGGTAGAAAAAGGTATAAAGCTAGACTTGTGGTGAAAGGGTTTGCACAGAAAAAGGGTATAGACTTTGATGAGATATTTTCTCCTGTTGTAAAAATGACTTCAATCAGAACTATTCTAAGTCTAGTAGCTACTGAAGATTTACATCTTGAGCAATTAGATGTAAAGATAACCTTTCTCCATGGGGATTTGGAGGAAGAGATATATATGCAGTAGCCGCAAGGATATGAGGTAAAAGGAAAGGAGAAGCTAGTGAGAAGGTTGAAGAAGAGCTTGTATGGCTTAAAATAGGCTCTAAGGCAGTGGTATCTAAAATTTGACAGGTTTATTTCTGAACAAGGTTATACTAGATGTCACTCTGACCATTCTGTTTATCTCAAAAGGCAAAATTATGGCAGCTATATTATATTGTTATTGTATGTAGATGACATGCTTATTGCAAGTTCTAACATGCAGGAAATAAATGTGCTCAAAAGGAGATTTGCAAACTCATTTGCAATGAAGGATTTGGGTGCTGCAAAACAAATCCTTGGTATGAGAATAACTAGAGACAGGAAGAATCACAAATTAACATTGTCTCAAAGTGAGTACATAGAAAAGGTGCTGAAAAGGTTTAATTTGCAGAATGCAAAACCAGTTGGTACAGATTTGGCTAGCCATTACAAATTAAGTAAGGAAGTGTGTCCCAAGGCTGAGGAAAAAAATGGCTCATATCTAAAGTTCCATATGCATCAGCAGTTGGAAGCTTTATGTATGCAATGGTCTACACAAGGCCTGATATTACACATGCAGTGGGAGTTGTAAGTAGGTACATGAACAATCCAAGAAAAGAACAATGGAAGGTGGTGAAGTGGGTTCTCAGGTATTTGAGAGGTACCACAAATCAAGCATTATGCTTTGGTGGTTCAAACATTTCTCTACAGGGATATGTTGATGCAGATATTGCAGGTGACAGAGATAACAGGAGGAGCATTAAAGAATATGTATTTACTGTAGGTGGAGCAGCTATCAGTTAGGTTTCAAAAATCTGAAGTGTTGTTTCACTTTCAACAATAGAAGTAGAGTATGTTGCTGCTACAGAGGATAGTAAAGAAATGATTTGGCTACAAATGTTTCTGGATGAATTGGGTAAAAAGCTAGAGTTGGGCATGTTATATAGTGACAGCTAGAGTGCCATAAATCTTGCAAAAAACTTAGCATTTCATTCAAAGACTAAACATATACAGATCAAGTACTATTTCATACGGTCAGCATTGGAAGTTGGACAGTTGAAGCTGGGAAAGATACACACTAGCCAGAATCCTGCAGATATGTTAACAAAAGTTGTAACCGCGGAGAAACTGAGAATCTGCTTAGTTTCAATTGGTCTTCAAGTATGATTAAGAATATGAGAAACAACCAGGTCCAAAGTGGAGTCATTGTCTAGCAAATGAAGCAGCGGTGGAGTTGCTATAATTAGTCTCCAAGTGGGAGATTGTTGGGTGTGGAGCCTAATTATCTTCGGTATTCAAAGGTTTCAGCCAGATGTATACCCTAGGAAGACTGTACACCCCTCCACATAGGGGGGACTTGTCCCCCCCATGGGGGTATGGGGGCCAGCGATCCCCCGGCGAGGGTTCGGGGGTAGTGCCCCCGAAGTTAAAAATAGATGTAAATTTGCCTTGTAAAAGTATAGTAATTTCTAGTCAATATGGGTTGTTCATTCGGCAGATGATCTGACGCTAGAAGTTATGTTTAATTGAGGGTTTTTTCCCTATAAGGTAACCCCTCACTATATATGAGGGAATTGTATTGCGTCTATGTGTATCTGTATTCGGAGTGAGGAAAAGAGAGGAGATTGAGAGCGAAAAGGGAGTTACAGTGGATCTGTTGTAGGTTGTATCTCTTCCGTTTGCTGGATAATATAATAAAAGAAGGATTGGTTGTTTCTCCATGGACATAGCCCAAACTAGGTGAACCACGTATATCTGTGTCTCTCTTGTTTTATGTGTTTTCTGTGTTTATATTTCTGCAATATTTTATGTCTTCCATTGCTCTGTAATATATAATTTTTCTAACATTAAACACTTTTGTTTGAGATTTATCAATTGGCTAAAGAAGATGTTTCTCTTTGTATCCTCATAATGTGCTATCATTTCCTCCGTGAAAATTGACCATGTAACAAGTGGTTTACGAGAACAAAGCCCTTTATACCATAAAAATTGATTCAGTTCTAAATAATTAGATGCAATAGATACATTTTGTAACAGTGGAACACCATGTAGATCAAAATATCGCTCCATCTGTAGTATCCAATTTACCGAATCCTTGCCATCAAACTTTGTCATATCGCCTTTTATTGATTTTAGGAGCTCAATCTTGAAATTACTGTAACTCTGTAATTTCTGCTCTTACATTTCTAAAATTTTGACCTACAATATCCCTCTATGTCCTCTTTCCAATGCAACCAATCTGATCAAAATTGTATTCTCCAAGAAAGATTTATACACAATCTCCCAAGATGACTTGATTATATACCTTTTCCAAAGAGTGAACTTGTATGAAGTGCCACGTGTCACTGTTTTGACCTATGGATCTCCAAAATATTAACAAAAAACCACAATTCGTCCCCTTTCTATAACTTCTAATGAAATTTCAATCTGATGCTCAGAGACATAGTTATGATGATTTTCCCAAGGTGACCTGTTTGGAATGTAATTCGAGAGTTTGCCAAAAGCCTAAATTCCTCACATCATATCTCCACAAATATAGCGAGAAAATCTCTAAAATTAGGACCCAAAGTTTAGAACAATTTCGGCTCAAGTGGGTTTTTTTTGTAGCTTCTGAAACATTGCAGAAAAAAAGTTATAGAAAAAATTCCACGATGACCTATTTGGAGTAGTAAAACTCTAGAATCCAAAGCTCTAATACCAAATGTTATGAAATCAGCTCACATAAAGATAGAAAAGATAGATCAACGTCTTAGAAATAAGACTCTTCGAGGGGGAAACCTTATTTACATTACACAAATGAACAATTCTTAGATTATACAAATGACAAGACCTCCCTTCTATATAAAGGAGTCTAAGGGGTCATAATATAATCAAAGTCGACATAACAATAATAATGTAAGGGAACAATAATAACAATAGTGTGCTTCTATGGGGCACAACAATAAAACTATAGGGACTACATGGGTATGAAAATATAATAAGGGGGTTGTACTAATAACAATCAGGGGTTACACTAGTAGTATAGGGGGTTAGTATAGGGTTTCTTCTTTCAAGCAAAAGCAATTAATCCATAAACCCTAGACTTTCTTCTCCAACCCTTTTTTTCTTATTGGGGCTTACAATATGTTTAGCTAGGGTTTTAATTCCAAACCCTATATTTTACTAATTCCTCAAGTTTATTTCTTACATTATTTTCCAAATTCATCACCCTCATTCTCAGCATCAGTAATAAGAACAATCAATCCTAGGGATTTGTCCATAAAACGTAGGTTTTTCTTGTTCAAAACCAAACATTTCTAGGATTTCAATTGTTCTAGAATTTTCAATGATCCTTGATCACTTTAAATCAACAAACCCATTTTTCACATGATTATTTTTTACAACATCAACATTTCCATTTTCAAAGTGCGATAAACTTCATTATTCTAAGAAAGTCCTTCAAATTAATAAGTCTTGATTCATTTTATGACTCTGTCTTGATATTCAAACCTTGAAGAGGAACTCAACCTTTCTTTATCTAGTTGGTTGACAACATGTAGTTTTAGATGCAAGGATCATGGGTCCTTGCACAACTTAGACTTTCAACACATGTATACATGACTCTATCCAAATGATAGTATTGAAAATGATCATGAATCCAATGAATTTTGAGGAGACTACTTTTAAAATTAAAATAGTCCTAAATGGGTTTCCCAAGAAACCCTAAATGATTAGTCTCATGATTGATCATAGAATAGCCTCTTAATACAAGTATTTCATTTCAATAAGAATGTTTCCAACACAGGATTCAATGTCATAGTGGATAGATAGATACCTTCCATTTGGAGAGTTATAGCTGAGCTGCCCATCACTGTAGAAACTCAAAGTGAGATTTGGCATGAAATACATGTCATTTCCTTCCATATTGCAACCTATAAAAAAATTTGTTCTAAATTCTGTAGCAAACTTGTATTAAGACTCCAATGATTTCATAGTGACATCATAGTCTAGATCTAACGTATCATCACAATCCAATATCTTCTTAAGAAAGAAAACATTCTTAGACATAATTATGGTTCACAATTTAACCAATCGAAGAGAGGACATTACATCGTGTTTTCACTTATATATTGCATTATATTTTTGGTTATTCAATTGATGAATTAGTAAATCAATCCTTGTACTTGAGCAAATTTCATTCTTGATGCCCTTCAATGCAACACCTTGATGATCTTTCTTGAAGATTTTTTTAGGAGAAATTTGATCCTTTTGATTATTTCAATCTTAGAGAGGAATACGTCCTCTTCTTCACATTGAGATATTGGTATCAACATATACGATGAATCTTAATTAAACATGCTTGGAAGGTTCAACTTTCTAGTCTTGTATTCATGTCAATATGTGACCTTGTAGCTTCAACATTCCAACAAAATTCACTTTTATTTCTTTATTCAGTTCTTAAATATGACGATCAATTATAGCATTAATGCTTCTTGCAATAGTCCTTACTATTTGAGAGTCATCCATTGAGGTTCTTGGATTTCTGAGGTGAATTTGTCCTTCAACCTAATTGCAATCTTCATTTATTCTTCGTAAGAAAAAAATCTATCTATATTTTTCATGCTCAAATGTTGTCATGACTCTTTCCATAGAGACATACTAGCACTTAAATACCATCGAGATTTCATACAATAACACAAGGATAATGAAAAACCATAAGTTCCAAGTTATTCCTTCATAATAGTATTCCACAAGCTGTCCAAAGATGAGGCTCAGTCGTTACATCTAGAATAGGCTCTCCATACAGAATTTGGACCTTTTCTCAGATATTGGATGGAAACAACAGACCTTAGACTATAATAATGATCTAAGACTTGATTACCTTACTTAGTGAGAGTAAACTCAAACTTTTTATTAAGATTCCAAAAAGAGAAGAGGCTTAGTCTATCGTCTACAAATTTAGATTACTTATAGGAGTAACTTGGACTTGTATCCTCATCATTTGGACCATAGAGTGCTCAGATGCCACAAAAGGATGTCATAGGATAATTCAGATGCCATTCATATGTTCCTTCTATAAAGTACAAACTTTTGGTATTTTTCATAGATATAAAGGATCTCTAAATAATTTAGAGTTCCACAGGATAATTTCAGAATTCTAACAGACTTTAAACTTTGGAATCACCTTCCTCAAATGCAAACAAGATTTTTTCTTAATATTTAATGAATGATATTAGCCCTCGATCTTCTTACAAACTGTGGTATAGGATTTCGGCCTTCCACAAGCAAGTTCATTGGTGTTTTGCAAATTGAACTAGGGATTTTTCAAACTCAGGCCTGCTTAGGGCTTGCTCAAAAAGGTGATTTTAGTGCTCTTTCCTTCACCATAACTTTGATACCATGTTGATTTTCTAGTGCAATCAAGACTAGTGAAAATTTTCAAACTGATAACTACTTCCAATGATAAAATATTACTTATTTAGAGCATTCCAATCATCAAGCAGTTATAAATGAAAAATTTCAATCATTCACTTCTACATTAGAGCATTAGATATCACAACAAGCAATGAGACAAGAGACAAGAAACACCAAAATTTACACCAACAGGTAGGTAAAAACCCATAAGGGGAAAACCAAACAATATTTCCTTATGAGAGAGGGTTCAATTCATCAATTACACATTAGTCAAAATGACATATCTTTGATAAGATCATATTGAGGAAAAATCATCCTTTTCCTTAGTCATAGAGAAAAGGAGCCACCAAATTTTGTTTTACCACAAAGTTAATGAGCCACAGAGAAGCTCACATACCACAAAGAATAGTGCCATAGATAATCTTGCATACCACAAATAATAGTGCCACAAAGAAGCTCACATACCACAGATAATAATTCCATAAAGAAGATCACATAACACAGAGAAGCTCGCATAAACCATAAAAAATAGTGCCATAGATCCTTCACTTTAGCCATAGAAAAATGCTATAGAACTTGTCCTCCTTTTTTCTTGAAAAGAAATGTATAAGATTCTATTTTTCCCATCCTCAAACTCCTCCTTTCTTCGCTAGAACATAGATGATTTCGATTTGCATTCCCAAATGAGTAGGAGAGGCATCACATATATAACTTTCAAAAGGGGGTCAAATGGGTTCCTCCAAGGGCCAAGCTGGCCTGATCAAGGATGGGGGCGACTTGTAATAGTGAGGTTATCTTGAACAAATTGAAAATACATAATTATCCTTTGATTTAGCCAATTAAAATATCGACCATGGCTACTAAATTTCCAACAATTTCATATGCTATAATAATTTTGTGAAGCTCATCCACTTTTAGATTCTCCAAATCCTTTAATTCTTCTATGAAAGAGACTTTGGAATCAAAATGAAAAGGAAGATATTTCAAATCTTTGAACATTTTCTATTTCTTTAAATTTTTCACCAAATCTTTTGAGAGAATTAACCACTTCATCTACTCGATCAAAATAAACAACAAAATATTGTACATCATTCATTTTCAAGCTTTTGAATTGTCTCTAGAAAGTCTAAAGATTTTCCTTATTTACTTTTTCATCTCCTTCATAGTTGCTTACAAGTTTGTCCCACATCTCTTTAGCTAATTCACACTACATAACTTGAACAAATTATGAATTTGAAAAGGTATTTTATGAGCATGCACTAGGAAATGTGCGAAAGGATCTATGCGATTTATACATCCAGACAAACCAACTACAAGCGAGCGTAGGTCAAGCAAGCAGGATTTAGGTGATCTTGCATCAAGCAAGCGCGATAGAATTGGACATGAATCAGACTTTGGATCTTTGTGTGATTTCATTGCCAGATGGGATCCTGCTTGCCCACTCAGAAGGGGCCAATGCCCAGCTTTCATAGATCAAGGAATTGGGCATCAACCTCATGGCGCTCCCTATCCAAACGCTACATGAGTTGCACCAAGGCGTATCATATGAGTTGAGGGTTAGGGAGCATTTCGTGCTATTGGTGATTAATGAAGTCAAGACAAATAACCAACAAATCTTCAAAGAAAAGGCATAGGCACTGAAGGAGAAGAATAAATTGCTACGTGTAGCCAACACTTAGAAGCAGTGATTACACAAGCGTGTAATGTGCTTCCTAAACTTGATATTGCAGCTGATACAGAGTCCACAGAAAAGATCCAAAAGCTGGTTGTGGTGTTCAAGGAGTCCAAAATGAAATCAACCGAGTCTGATTTGAGTTACAACTACAAATTTCAGAGCTACAATGATGACTCCACCCGAGGTTTGAGAGCAATGTGAAGCTGCTATAAAGGAAGGAATGGACACACTAGACGCAAAAGGTCAAGGACTACACGGAATTGTTTAAGCAGGCCATGGAGCTATGGATGTCTCTGTAGGAGGAACCCCACTCTGTAGAATATTGGCACCAACCTTAGAGAAAAACAATAGCAATATGATGAGATCAGGTTGACTGCATGCACTTTGGCACCAGTACAATGGTTCATGAGATTACAGGAAGGGAAACAACTTTAGACTAAAATTGAAGAGTTGTGCCCAAAAGAGGCCATTCTTATGGAAAGAACACAACCTTGGACAAAGGAGGCCATCCAACTCACTCTGTCAGTGCAAAGAAAGCTAAAGGGCATACATCAATATCAAAGGACAATGGACCTCATGGTGGAATGCCCCACTATAGAGAAATTAGTCGAGGAAGTGCAGCAGACAACTATGAAAGGAACAACTGATCTGCAGGTTTTGAAGTTGGAGTTCTACAAACTCCAAGAAAATATTGAAGTGCCATGTTATCACTGAAAAAGTTTCAAAGAAAAAGGGTAAGGTAAGGATGAATTGGTCTTGGCCATTTTCGTGTTCCTTTCAAGCATAAGAAGCACTTGGCAAGCTCATGGTCAGCATACATCAAATTTCTTTGAAGGCTTAAGTGAGGCAGCTCTCCATTTCAACTCAAGCAAGATAGTTAGCACTCAAGAAGAAGAATGTAGCTTTGAGGAAGTTAAAAATAAATTGATGTCTGCCAATCTTGAGATTGCCCAACTCAAGGAAAGGGCAAGAAAACATGCAATTGAAAAGGTAAATTTCAAAAGAGTAAAAGCTAGTTGGGAAGATGGGAAAGTTCCAAGATATGAAGTAGTGAGCAATCATGATCAATACTTCACTTGGACCGTTCCTACAATAAAAGAGGCAAGATATGTTAGAAGGATAAATGAAAAATTAAGAACTAAAATCTGGATGTTGAAAGGACAAGTTGAGGACTTGAAGATTCAATTGAATGAACCAGAGGAACAACCTCAACATAAATGAACCTAACAGTAAGTGAAGAAATTTTGACACAATTTTGATTTGAAAATTACTTTTTGAATATTGAAGGTTATTTTTGGATGAACAATGTCAGTTTTGTTTGGCCCCTTAGCATATGGAGAATTCATTAAAAAATTCCAAGAAGGATAAAAACTTTGTTTTTAAATCACACGTTAGTTTCGTAGTGTGCTACAAAACTGTTGAAGGTGACATATAATGCACAGCAGTTTCGTAGCATGCTACGAAACTGCTAAAACTGCCAGTTTTGTTTTTGAATCAATTCTGAAATGAAAAGGGGAACCATTATGAAAGTATTCTACTGTAGAAGAAAAAAAAGGGCCGCCTTAGAATTTTTGAATATTAAGCAAAGGAAAATTCAAAGAATGAGAAGCATATAGTAACTCCAAACTCTGTGCTACTAAAACAGCAATCATTTCGTAGCTTGGACAGTTGTCATGTTTCAACCAGCACCTAAGGGGTTTTGTCTTAGCACGAGTATTTGAGTAGGGTCTATGGTTAATTTAATGGATTTCATGTTATTAAAAGAGACAACATGGTCATCAGAAGGATTTGAAGACAACCATAAGGATGAAACTCTAAAAAGGAGGAACTCTGTCTCCTTGTTTTATTAGTAGTCAACTTCCAAGGGAATTCCTGAGCAATTGAAAACTCATATCTGAAAAGTGAAAGAGATTTTTATTTCTAACATACTGAAATACAAAAACCTCTTTCAGTTTCTTCAAATTCATTATTATCTGGTAGAAATGGATGATTCAACTTGCGCTATGAAACTGTTGTAGAAGCAGTTTTTTCACAAATCATAATTTTCCAGTTTACACCTGATATTCAAAGATAGTTTCTGGGCAGTAGGAAAGGCATTGAAAACAACCAAGATAGGTTTTTTTCAACACCAAGTAGTCTACAAAAGCCTCCTTCAAGTTTTCAAAATACATTTTTGATGAGGAGATACGAGTTCTGTCCCAACACCTATATTTCAGCCATAACAAAGCAGGGAACAATCTCCTAGTTTTCAGGATAGATGAAGGAGAAGTTATTAAAGGCTAGCTAGAGGGTTAGGGACATCATCAAATTTGAATTCATGGATTTATAGGTGTCAAAAGGAATTTTTAATTCCTAGATAAGGTTGTTTTAATCATAATAAGGAGTTACACTCCTAGTTGTATTAGGTCTCTACGACTGTTAGTTAACAGCTAGTTGTAATTAATAGTTTGTTTAAGTATCAATAGGTGTCAGGTCAAGTGAAATTCGAATTCCCCTCACGATCAAGGAAGGAATCCAAGCTTGTAATTAACTCTATATATGACAAGAGATGTAATGCACCAAGGTTTGGAAATTTTTCAAAGAACACTCATACTGTGCTATTGTGTTAGACTATGTTTTAATATAATACAGTGATTTGGCTTTGCTTCTCAAGATTCAGAAAGAGTTCAATGTTTTAATTGTCCTATGGTTTTCCTCTTTTCATTACTTGCAGTAGTATGAATACATGATTACTTAGAACTCATTACAATGCTCTAACTTCCTTCACGTATTTGTAGACTATGTCATCCTACATATTTCTTATGTTTTATTGATATGTTGAATTCCAGATGCCCTCACTTCCATGCAAAGTTAATATTATTGTCATACTGAAGCATTTCTTGAATCCATAAGCCCAATGGATGTTTACTGATTGTGTTCAACCATTCACATTTCTTCATTTGTTTCATAGAGTTAGCCATCTAATCCATTATCAAAATCTTTAACTTAGTGAGAGAGCTCTCTCGGGTTGAGGAGGCTAAGCCTTAGCCAAAAGTTGGTTTGAAATAGTTACTCAAGATCTACCTAATCAGAAACCTATTAGGGTTAGGTTTTGTGATAATATGCCAACTGAGTGACTCAAGGAGAAGTCACCAAATTGTGTTGGGAGGCAATTGGGATGGGGTCCCTGGGGTTAAATTTTGTCAAATTTTGTAATTCCTTTTTGTAAAGATGTAAAGTCTCCACAATTTGTGGAAGCAGAATGTGAAGATAGTAAGAGTCAAAGGGAATTTAGTCCCTTAGGTGGTTAAGAAGGTTTTGAGACCTTCCCATGGTCTGCGAACCATGGTATTGTAAAAGAAAAGGTTATAAATAGAAGAGTCATAGAGAGTCTAGGGGGGGATAAGAATATAAGATCATTGTTTGAGCAAGTAAGCTAAGGCAGTAAAGGTTTGTTTCCTGTACTGAGGCAAAGAGGAAAGATTCTGCAGCTGAATGCATGGAAACCTTGGTAAGTCCATAAGCTGAGTGTGTGGGCCACTACAGTTGAGTGCACAGGAAAAAGAATATTTACATGAATGGATACATATAATAAAGGAAGTTTTGATCCAACAATTATGCTTATGTGTATCTAGTTTTACTTTTGTAGTTTTCTATATTTTCATTAGGTATTACAAATTATATGAATGAATACTTATCTTATGTATGAAAGTGGTAGATCATTATAATTTATACATGTTATGAATGTTGCATGACCTTCACAAAGGTATATATGTTGTTTAAGTGAATTATTGTAAATATCTGTTTTAGAAGGGTTAGGGTTCGCGAAGATAGGACTAAGCCCTAGGAGCCGCAGGAACCTATCACATAGGCCTATGGATGTAGAAACGTAGTTTTATCATCCCCACATATTGCTTCGTGTGAGACTACAACTCATGCTACACTTGTTGTTGCCAAAAGGGTCAACAATTTAGGGTTTTTTTAGTTGGTGCAACTAACTTTGAACCTGGGTTAGGCCCCAACAAGCCAACAAGACACAATCCTTTTTCCCATCTTGATTAGATAGAGGAGAAGATGGAACCTTATACCCATCTAATACTGCCAAACTTTAACACCAACAAACATTAAATGAATTTTCATTCTTATCTTCCAAAAGAGAAACTTTTTTCCATCAAAAAAAGAAATTTTGATTGAGCATTCTTGACTAGCGATGGTCATTGTAATATCTTCTTCTAGTTGTTATACTTTTCTTGAAGAAACCTACTTTGATACGAATTTTTGAAAACACACAATGATATTAAGAGGGGGATTGAATCAATATCACTCAATTTTAAACTCCTTTCTCCTAATCTATATAAGATATGTTACAAATACAGGCATAATCAAATGAATTAAATTTTCATGTATGTAATTTTTTTAGGTTACCATAGATTGATCATTTATTATTTCATAAACTTAAATATGATTAATCATAAATTCATAATTACTCTGATTTATACTAATTTTTTATCTCCTTAATATGATTTAGTATATGAAGGAAGTTCTGAATAGAAAGAATAATTATTATATAGATTAGAGTTTGCAAATAGATCAGGATATGATGAAAAATAAATTTTTGAGCATATCTGATTGAATATATTTTTGTTGGTTAAATGATCATCATTATCAAGGATCAATTCCCTATTGTCCAACACAAACCATACTAATAGAGAACTCATTTGAAATAACTTCAGTGGTATCTTCAAGACATTTAGAATTATTTTTACATTCCTAAAATGGTGTATCAAAATGTTCCAACCTATGTGATTGGACAAGATTATTAGATTGTTTAAAAGGACCATCCTTAATATATTTTGCAACATGCATATTATGAAAATAATTATCTTTATGTTCATCATAATTTCCCTATTTGGGTATACAAGGAAGAGAACAAATGTAATGAAACCATTCCTTTAATTTTACATGAGAAGGTTTATTATCAAGATGAAACTTGAAATGAAATAATCTAATTATGAGAATAAAATATTTCACAACCTCATATTTATACTTGCATAAATTTTCCAGTTCCAAATTAAATTCATTATAATCATAATCTTAAAAAGAATGTAGTAATTCACTTACAAATGTTCCATTGTGTAAATAGAGGCAATTGACAGTGTCTCACACAAAGTTTTTACCATATTGGGTCCTTAGGTTTTTGGGGACAAATTTTTTGACACATTTTGACCAAGTCTGACATAAGGGAAGTTGTAGAGGAAACAACCAAGAGAAAGAGAGAAAACACACCAAGATCTATACAACAATGAAGTTTCCAAGCAAAAATTACAGGGACATGCAAGCATAGCCGAGCTGCAAAGGTCGTCAACGAGAGATGGAGCAATCGTAGTTGAGCCACAAAAGTATCCAAGGAGGAAAGTGTGTGGAATTCGAGGAATAAACTGGTAGTTCAAGTGAATGGAGTTTATAAAATATAAATTAAAAGACAACAAGGGGAGAGGAAGAGCTCATATACTGAGATTCTTCCATTGAGTCTATTGAACTTGGCCTTATTCTATGTTCATCTTATTCTGAACTACCTTGTATGTTGAAACTTTTGTTCCTATTTTAAGGACCATATTGCTAGAATGTAATGATGTTTTAAGTCTAATGACAAGAGTTGCAGGACTACTATATGGTTCTAAATGTGTTTATTTGCATGGGCCTCTTTAAAATTTTCTTATGCATAAATGTGGATGATTTTTGCTTCTTGGATGCTTTGCAAGTTACAATTTGTGATGGTTATATGTTAGATTCTATGATTTATAAAGTAGATTGATTGATGATCTTTTTGAACTCTCCTTGATGTGTAATCCTAATACCTATCCTAGTAAGGTCGCAACATGCCTAAGTTCATATTCCTTACTTCTCTAGAGTAAGGTGAAAATGATGGCATTACACTAGACTACAACAAATCCTTTGTTGGCCCCTGTGTCTGAACCTAGGGCCTATATCTTTTACAAATTTTTCGCAAAAAAATGGTTCCATTGTTGGGACCTTAAATTTCTCAAAGGGATATGGAACATGGTGTCAAGGATTTTTAAGAAAGATCTTTAGGATTGGTTTCATGAGAAAGTAGATCAGTTTATTTCTCAACAAGTGCAACTCTGCCACAAAAGTGTGAAACAAGTGAAGGAAAAAGTTTTATATGTCCAACCTGTGAGTGATCAGTATGAGATATTCTGGTGTAAGTTCTAATAAGATTTTAATAATTGTTTTCAAAGTTTGTAGACGAAAGAAAAGATTGGAAACCAGAGTATATCATCTCGCACTTGGACTCAGGCTGACCTAGTCAAGTTACACTATCTCGATACAGACCTAACTCGGGCCATTGACTTCTAGGTACAAGCTACTTCAGAAGGCCACATTATTGAATTTTCTTCAGAAGGCCATATTTCCTTTTTCCAAGGTTGAGGTCGTGTTCAATTTGGGGTTGCGAGGAAGACTTCTGAAAGAGATTCTGTTAAAAATATGCAACTGTGGTCAAATTTCACTTTGGACTGTTCATTTGATGGAGATGATGATGTCATTGAGTTCCTCTTTTTGAGAGGACCAAAATCGACCTAAAGGTCATCTCGTTCAGACACACAAAGTTTGTTTTTGATTTTGTGCACCCTCTCATGGATTGGATCAGGTTGGCTTCACTCTCATGCACACTTGGATAGGTCGGCCTCAATATCAAATGGACATTGTTGGACACCCCTACAAGCCTATAAATACAAGTGACAAAGAAGCTCATTTATATATCCTCACATCCAAGTATCTTCTTCTCTTCTATTTGATTTGGTTTGACAAGATCGATGGAGAAAAAGGTTGTACAAGGTTTCAAAGTCATAGATCTAAAATTCACACAAAAATTAAGGTTTTTGTTATAGATGCATGCACAACATAGGGAAATTTTGTCCACAAACACACACATGTTAAGGTCAAGGTAGTGTCTGGGAGATACAGATGCTCACATGCCAACCTGAAGGGAGTGTCCAAGGGTTTGACTACAGTTGACCTTCATCCGAAGTTTTCTGAAGTTGTCTAAAGTTTGAATCAAGTTTTCTCTAATATATTCTACCACTATAAACTCGTTGATGAAGTTGTTGGGTTGCATTGTTGATCATATTGTATTGGTCTCATTTTACTCTCTGTTGAACATTTTATGACAATCAAATAATAGAAGAATTTGAAACGGTTTCCCCCTCATGTGGTTTTCCCCTGGTATTTGACCAAATTTGGTGTCTCTTATTAATGTGTTGATTGTCTTCTTTGTCATTGCATATATTTTTCTATCTTCAATTACTGTTGATGAATGGAAAGACTAATTATAATTGGAAATATTGCTAATTGAAGTTTGGAATTGTGCTAAAGTAATTGATACAACATATAAAAGTCTAAAAATTATCATGGTATCAGATCTAAGGCAAAGAACAAGCCCAAAAGAAGACAAGCCTTGAAGCTCTCATCTTTGGAAAGTTGAAAGAATCGATCTAGTCAAAGTCAATATGACTTCCTACTTTAAGAGTGATGAGAAGCTGGGTAACTTAGCTAATTTTTTTGCATGGAAAGTTCGGTTGGATATCATATATGATAACAATGATGTTGGACTACATTAGAGGAAGAGTACCTGAGCCTCCGAAGAATTCACCCATTGCTTCCAAGAACAAGCAAAAGAAAGGCAAGTTGAAAGAAAAACAAATTATAGCTGATGGATTACAAGATAATATACTTGCATATGTTGGAAACTTGAGAAGGTCTAAAGACATGTATGATAAGGTAGTCGGCATGTATGAGGTCAAAATTTGAATGAAATACTCACCTTGAAATATAAACTCAAAGACACCAATATGAACAAAGGAGAGTCCACACAATCACACATAATGAAGATCTCTCGTATTAGATATCAATTGCAATGAGTTGGAGACATTGTGCCTGACAAGGAACTAATGGTTTTGACTCTAAGAGGCCTCCCTCTAATTTGGGAAACATCCATCACTACTATAAGAAACACAAATTTCCTCCCTTCATTCAATGAAATTGTTGGAAATATCACTCAAGAAGCGTCAAGGATGATAGCAAGAGGAACAATTCAAAAGCACAAAGAAAGAGAACCCGCTGCATACATTGCTCATGACAAGAAGAAGAAGAAAGGGAAAGGAGGTCATCAAATTCAAGAAAGCCTCCTTCTCAAAATTATGGTGGAAGAAAGGAATGTGTGAATGTTGAATGCTACAATTGTCATAAGAAATTGCAGTATGCTTGAGATTGCCCCAAGAAGAAAAATGGACCACGTTATAATACTAGAAGAAACAACAACAGGTTCAATGATCAAAGAAGGAGAAATGGCCAATGGTATGACCATAATGGAAGAAATGAAAGAAGAAGAAGAGATGCCCCAAGTGACCATGAAGAAGATTGTCGCCCAAAAAAGAAGTCAAAATTCTCCAGGTATGAAAGTAATGTTGCAAATCAATCTGAATATATTCTTATTTCCACTCTTACTAGTTCATCTCCTCCAGATTTGTGGTATAGTTGGTTGGTTGATAGTGGGGCTACTCATCACTTATATACAAAGAAGTTCTCTCTAATTTGGTAGAGAGGGAGTCAAATTTGAAAATCGTTCTTGAAGACAACTTAACTCATCACGTTAAAGGTTTTGGATCCATCAAATTTCATTTGAATTATGGGGAAACTATTGTACTACATGATTTAATTTATGTGCCTGGGTTAAAGACGAATTTTATATACATATTCACTTTGGAAGACAAAGGGATGAGGGTTTCTTTCATCAAAGGAAAGGTTCTTACTTTTCCTTTTGGATCACTTATAAGAGATGCATGCACTTTGGGAACAAGATGTGAAGGACTCTATAGGGTCACTGGAAGACACTTACTAGCAATGATTCATAATAAAAATCATCTAAGCAAATTATGGCACCAAAGGTTGGCTCATCTTCATTATGACACTCTTCTGGAATTGGAGAACTTGGTCTCAAGGATTCCAAAGGCTTGAGCTCAAAACGATGGAGTATGTCCGAGATGTTCTATTGGAAAAATGTAAAGGGGACCATTCCCCTTTAGTGAAAACAAGACCACTAACATCCTCCATCTCATTCATTCTGACATATGTGGACCGATGTCCGTTGAGTCTCCTTTTTTATGCCTTCCATACCCCATATTGTCCTCTATTTTTGACCTACTTTACCTCGAAATATACTCACCGTTTGCCTACCTTTTTCAAAAACCTGACTTTTAGCCTCCTTGTGTATATATGAGAAATCTATACTTCAAAAAACGATTTTTATGTTTTCTTGTAGTAGAAATAGAATTATTTGATTTCTTATACTCTATGATTAATTGGATTGGCTCACAAAGATGTGATCCAACTCATCTGGTACCAGTGCAAATATTTAGTACTGACACTCCTATTCATTCGATACCAGTGCAGCGATCGGGTACCCGTTCTCCTACTCGTTTGATGCCAACATTGGCAATCTGATACTCAGGTTGTCATCTGGCACCCATGTATTTACCGATAAACTTCTCGTGTTTTTGTCCACCATGTACCTGTGTTCACCATACTCGTGCACCCATTTGACACCAACAACAACATATGTATGATTTCAGTACCCGTGTTCCAGCACCTGTGTGATTTCGGTACCCATGTTCCAAAACCTGTGTGATTATGGTACCTGTGTTCCATCACCCGTGTGATTCTGGTACCCGTTGTTCCAACACTTGTGTGATTCTAGTACCAGACCCTATCTTCAAGGATTAGTGATTGAGAAAAATTTCTTCGATGAGGCTAAGGAAATTGTTGGTCAAAAGCATCATTTTGTTACAACAAATCGAGATATGCTTCCTCCTCATGCACTACATGTCATGAGGATGAAGTTGAATATGTAAAAGAGCTAAACTGTAATATTTTTTATGATTTGTTACTATTTTATCAAGCCTTGATGTAATTTCATTTCTCTATAAGAGAAGGCTTGTAGATAATAGCCATAGAGGAGATATTAGAGGGAGATTAGAGAAATATAGAGAAACGGAGTTTTAACTTTATTGTTATGTTGGAGACTTGATTTTCAATCTTTTGTTGAAATCAATAATATGAGCAGCAATTGATGAATTTGATTTGTTGGTGGATTCCTTAGCTATGTAAGTTCTTTAATATTTCCTTGGTAGCTTGGCAAGGGCCCAACAAAGCCATTAGGGCAAGTTCTTATTAAAGTTATTATGCATATACTTTTGTTTATGTAGTGCTAAGTAGTTGATGTGATTTCAGTCATGTTTCATGTAAGTAATTTCTGAGTGATAGTTCATTATTTTTATGAATGAAAACTTTATTTTTTAAGTTGCACATTTAATTGTTGATTTATATTTTGAGGAAAAAGGAAGCTAAGATCAAATATCTCAACATTCACCTACATATGTTGTTAGTGAAGACTCTTATCATACATTTCCTGTATTAGAATGAAAAGTTTCTTTCAGGACTAGTTTGATTTACTTTATTTAATGTTTGAATGCAGTGAATTGATTCTCGTGTAGTGATTGATATCATCTGCTTCAGGAAAACAGAGGTGAATACATATTTTCATTTCATGAGCCTGTAAATCGACATATTTGTTACTTGAGAAATAACCATTAGATTACATTACTTATTAAGATTTTATTTCTAAGTTTGTCTTTCAAATTGTGTGAGGAAGTTAGTATTGATTTTGAATGCCTTATATCTAAGATATACTAACTAGACATAGGAACTCACCTGTTATCAGCACATATAGTGCGTTAGCTCTGTTGATTACGATTCCCTAGTTGACAATTTAATATTGTGGTGATATATCATTCATACAAGTGTCCCAATATTTTTGGCGCTGTTGTTGGGGAGTTGTAAATGGTAAATGGTAAGGATTTGTTTTTTGATGGTTTTTTAGTGATATTGGGGACAACCTAAGGGTAGAGAGAAGATGGTAATACATGAGTGAAGAGCCACACATCCACTATGGTGGGGTTGCTACAAAGTCTGGTTGTCTCTAATTGACTCTCTAGTTTCTTTTTCATATGCATAGAATTAAAGGGAGGATCTAAAGCTTCATTTTTTTTATTTTTCTTTGAAAGTTTGTTTTCCTTTAGATCAATTCATGAAAAGAAGAGAATCCTAAATCGTGTGAACAATTAACTTGGTGACAGAAGGATCCTAGTAGCACGATGACACTTAGAATAGATGATTGGTTTTCTTGCATTTGTTTTAAGTGTGTTTTATTCTTATTTATTTAGGATTTTTAATAAGAACTCCATACACTAATCCATGTTCATAACAAGGATTAGAAACCAGCAAATCAATATGAAAGAATGATTAATATTTTGAGAGAACTCTCTCAAATACTAGCAGTAGGTGGGATATTTGCTTCTCAGGAAGAACAAATCTTGATAGTAGCCAAGAACTTATCTTCCTCTCCAAAAGTGATAAAGGAACAACAAATCCATGAACCACATTGATAGGAATATCTTTACCCTTGCCATATTGTCGAAGAAATTAAAGAATTGTGGACCACATCCAATGGAGAGCAACCATTAGAACATGAGATTGAAGAACTTTTGACATGCCTATCTACAGATCCTATAAGCACACAAGTAGATGGTCATCTCGTAATAGAAGATCTGAATGGTATGGTAAAGGAGGATATGACAAATGAGACAAATAACAAGGTAAACCATGTGCATTTTAACTTTATTGAAAATTTGTTTCAAACAACTATAAGGCCATACCACTCCTTCATTCTTCCTTACTTCTTGACATCATCATTAAGACAGTTGGTTCTTCATACTGAGGTATGCATTGAAGATTATATTTTAAACTTGAGTATGAATGCATTTTTACACGATTATGCACATGGTTACATTGGAAATACTCCAATACTTGAGGAGAAGAATTTATTTTTCTCAAGTAGAGTAGGGTAATAAATAAATAAATAAATGTTGCATATAGTAGCTAGTTTAGTTATAATATATAGTGCAACATATTTCTCATTTGTTTTCAATAAGTAGGGATGATAATAGCCAAAAGTAATTAGTTGAAAATAGGAGATCTATGTTCTCATTGCATATTTTTTCCGGGGTCTCTTTCAGCTTCATATTATTTTAATAAATATTGCCACACAAATTTATTTCCAACTGCAACATGGTTCAACTATTACTTTGATTCCCACTTATTATTTATTTTCAGTTAGATATGCTTCTAGTTTTTCTTTTTAATAAAGAAATCTATGACCATTATGTTTGGAATTGTAGGTAAAGTTGGAAATGAATTCATAGCAAAATTATCTAATATTGCATACCAATTGTTTAGTACCATATTTCATCTAACCAGTATCGGGAATTCTGGTACCAATTTGCTATTTTGTGAGAAAAAGTAGGATTCAAGGAAATTGTTCATTTAAGATGCTTAAATACAGGAAGAATGTTTTCAAAAGCGGAAAATACATCTTCATAAATGGAATGGAACACGTAGGGGAGTATTAGATGACATCTTTCATTTTTCATTAAGTTATTAAAGATGCATTTATGCTTTATCTATTATTTCACAAAGATGATATAAGCAATAATTTTCATAAATTTTGAATTGAAGGATAATTCCAAACTATTCATAGTTTCTATTTCTATTTTTTTATTTCATTTTTCTTATTCATATAGATTTCTAATTATCAATAAAAAACAATCACTCAAAATATAGTTACCAATGTATAAAAAGGGGATTAAACAAAGTTAAGAGGTTGATACAATGATACCAATGAAAAATAAACTTGAAGACTATAACCATAACACCAAAGCATGATATGCATGCATCTTTATTAAGACTGGCAAGAGAGTTAATGAACTCTTTTTCTATGATGGAACACTACTTTAAAAAGTGAAATCATATATGAAAACTATGATTCGTAGGACTTTAGGTGTCTTTTGGTTATTCTTTGGTTAGCCTCGTCCATCCCACATTAAAAATGGCTCATTCATGCTATCTACTTTGAGTACCTATAAGTACCTTATGTATCTAAGAAATTATGTAGGTAATATAAGTCACTCTAAAAGGTATCATCCTATGCCTTTAAGGGGTTTTCTGAAGCTGGTCCCCCATCTACCAATTACAAAAGCAATGTTCATAAGGTAAACCTAAAATGGTAGGAAACATGGGACTAGAGCCTTCAATGTAAAATAAATTCAAGATTTTAACCCATCAAGGCTATGGATGCTTGCTGGCAATGGGTACTAACCTGTGATACCATTAGGAAAACCCATCAGGGATATGAATGCTTGTGGGCAATGTGGAATTCTGCCTAAAGGTGTCAACCAAACCAAGGCTTTTGTCTACATGTATGATGGATTTACTCTAGAGTGTTACAATAAAAAGGAAGCATGTGTGTATGAAGTCAAGGGTAAAAACCAACTCCATAAATTTTATGTTGAAGAATGGCCTTAAGGCAACCTTGAGTCCTCTATCATTGGTTTTTCATATTATATCTAAGATTTAATTGTCTTAGAAGTGGGACCTCTAATCACAAAGAACTAACAAAAATCAACTGCAAAGCTTGTCTGTAATACTTAGATGACTATAAGACTTTGGGATTTAGTTAGTAATAACTAATTTTTCATCAGTTCATCATTTGTTGTGATCATAAAAAGCCTCCTACATACAAATAAAGAGAGCCCCTTAAATTTATAAAAGGTTTCTTTTCTTGAGCATAAAATTGTTAAAGATTGATAAAATCTTATGTAATGAGTTATTTGAAATTTATTTTATTCTTGGTGTTCATTTAAAATCATTTTAATAAATCTGAGATGAACTATTTTTGCTCAGTATTCATCTCATTAGCTCCATTATTATTTTTTCAGGGTCCTTTGTACTGAGTCATCTTCACAACCCTCCTCACTTCTTCAGTACCTTACCTTGGCTTGCATGAGAACATGAAAAAACTTAGGCATGGGGGAATGGTTGTTGGAACCGTTTTCAACATCTTCATTTTATTCTTTTTGGTTTCCTTTAGCATATTAGATTGGCACTCATCAACTTTGGCTCCTCCAGATCATCAACTTTACTTTGCCTCATTTTCTGACACTTCCACTGCAACTTCAAAATTCCTATATTTGTGCATTGTTTGTAGTTTTTCTAGTAGAACAAATTCACATGCAACATAAATAATCACTACCACTTACTTTAGCTTGAACCTTAGGACATTCTAAGCTACAAGGAGAAGCCTACAGGATTCCAATTTGAATTTTGTGCATCTGGGTATCTTATTAAAATTTCATCCAACACTGAAGAAACAATCCTTGTGTTCATCTGGTACTGGAGGGAAATTCCCTGTGTTCATCCAGCTCTGGAGGGTAGTTCCTTATGTTCATCTGGTACTAGAGTGCAGTTTCATGTATTCATCTGGTACTAAAATCCCTTCATGAGTTAATCCAATAATAGAGGTATGAGGTCAATATTTTATTTTATTCTATTAAGATTCATATTATCATGTGATGAATATATAATTACCCTCATAAACCTTTATTACCATTAGTTGTTAAACCCTATCCTAAATCCTAGAATACTCACCTTTATTCCCCCATTCCTCTATTTTTCTAAGAAAAAATCCTTTCTATGATATGATCGAATGGGATAATCATGGGTGTGATTGGACGGATTCCAATCATAATTTGAGCAAATAAACTATATGTTGAATATCTCATGATAGAGATTCTACCTTTTTGGGTTGTTCAAACAATAATTTTACCACTACCCCATAACCATAAACTAAATGGTTATGATGATTGCTTAATGGAATCATGACATTTACCATCTTGTACCGATGTACTGGTCCAATCAACCACGATCTCTCTGTTGTATCCAACCTGTACTTGAATAAAATTTGACATCATTAATCCAGATGAGCATCATTTCTCTCTTGCATACCATTTGGCCTTCATTTCTTGAGGCCCCACTGATTCATCTAACACTCTGTCAACCATTTCTGATACCATGTTAACACCATTTCCAGTAGTCTTTTATCGCCCCATCTGGTACTCTGTCATACCATTTCCAGTACCCTGTATCACCACTTCTGGTACTCTGTTATCATCTCTGGTACCTAGTCAACTCAAGTACTAAACCCTTCCTGAGCCCAAGACTTGCTCTTAAAGCTGGCATGGAGGTAGAAAGGCATGAATTAGTGTTCCAATTTTATCAAGAAATAGAGGAATATCAATCATTAAAAGATAAATTCAAGCAAGTTGGCTAGATTCTATTCCTAGAGAATTTTATGGGATATCATGAAGGTGTTTCTCACACCTTCACTCAAAGCTATGTTGGAAAACACGTTCAACTAGAGGTCTACAGTTAGAGATCACAAAAGCTATTAGAACAGGGGCTACAGGACTATCAATTACAAGGGAGAAATACTTCAAGGGTGTAAATATTAACAAGGAGCTGTAAGAAGGCTCCATTTTGAAATTTTGAGGAATGGTTCAATACTTTTGGCATGAGGACATGCAATGACTTAGGCATGGGGGAATGTTGAGTCTCCTTTTTTATGCCTTTCATACCCCATAATGTCCTCTATTTTTGACCTACTTTACCTCTAAATATACTCACCATTTTCCTACCTTCTTCAAAAACATGACTTTTAGCCTCCTTGTGTATAAATGAGGAAATTTATATTTCAAAACACAATTTTTGTGTTTTCTTGTAGTAGAAATAGAATTATTTGATTTCTTATACTCTTTGATTAAATAAACTGGATCACATAGATGTGCACCTACTCATTGGGTACCAGTGTAGCAATCATGTACTTGTTCTCCTATTAATCTAGTACCAGTGCAATGATCTGGTACTCGTGCTCCTACTCGTTTGGTACCAACATTAGCAATCTAGTACTCGGGTTCTCATCCGGTGCTCATGTATTTACCAATCAGATGCTTATGTTCTTTTCCACCATGTAGCTATGTTCACCATACTCATATGCCCATCCAGAACCAACAACAACATCTGTGTGATTCTAGTACCTGTTTTCCAACACCTGTGTGATTCTGGTACCTGTATTCCAGCACCTATGTGATTTCGATACCCATGTTCCGCCACTTGTGTGATTCCTCTACTCGTTGTTCCAACACTTGTGTGATTTCAGTACTAGACCCTATATTCCAAGATTTGTGATTGATTGAACTATCTCTAATGACGAAAAGGAAATTATTGGTCAAAGGAATCATTTTATTATAGAAAATCGAGATATGCTTCCTCCTTATGCACTGTTGTCATGAGGATGAAGCCGAATATCTAAAAGAGCTAAACTGTAATATTTTGTATGATTTGTTACTATTTTATCAAGCCTTGATGTAAGGCCATTTCTCTATAAGAGAAGGCTTGTAGACGATAGCTAGAGAGGAGAGATTAGAGAAATATAGAGAAACTAAGCTTTAACTTTATAGTTATGTTGGAGAATTGATTTGTAATATTTCTTTGAAATCAATAATATAAGCATCAATTGATGAATTCGATGTGTTGGTGAATTATTTAGCTCTATAAGTTCTTTAACCTTTCCTTGATAGCTTGGCAAGGGCCCAATGAAGCCATCAAGGCAAGTTCTTATTAAAGTTATTATGCATATAATTTTGTTTATGTAGTGTTAATTATTTGACGTGATTTCAATCTTGTTTCATGTAAGTAATTTCTGAGTGACAGTTCATTAGTTTTATGAATGCAAATTTTATTTCTTAAGACTCACATTTGATTGTTGATTTCTATTTTTAAGAACAAGGAATCTAAGATCAAAGATCTCACCATTCACCTACATGTGATGTTAGTGAAGACTCTTGTCATACATTTCATATATTAGAATGCAGAGTTTATTTCAAGACTAGACCCTATTGCTTTGTTTAATGTTTGAATGCAGTGAATTGATTATAGTGTAGTGTTGAGATGAACTGCTACAAGAAAATAGAGTTGAATCCATCTTTTCATTTCATGAGCATGTAAATGGATAGATTTGTTACCTAAGAACCATTAAATACATTGCTTATTAATATTTTATTTCTGAGTTTTTCTTTCAAATTATGTGAGGAAGTTAGTATTGGTTTTGAATGCTTTCTATCTAAGTATACTCATTTGACATGTTAGAATATTCCGACACATAGGAAATAGATGAGTATAACTTGTCTAGTGTAGAGTTAGGTAAAGTGTGTTTCTTCACTATGTACTTTTGTAACTTACAATCCGACGGTCATGATATGTTCTAGACATGAAGTGATCTGATGGTTCATTCTCTCCTCGGTATTACCGACACTTGATCCATGGCTTAACACCCGATTGGTCCATGATCTCTATTTAAAGAGCATGGAGGGTCATTTGTAGCTGAACCATTCACGAGAGAATCTTATGTAAATTTTCATTCTTTTATTAATAAATTTCCTAAAGTGGTCACGTTGTCTCAGGCTGTGGATTGTTTCCCTCTTTGAAGGTTTTAACCATGTCAACAATACTAGTGTATTGATCTGTTATCTATTTGTGATCGGAGTCCTTTGGTGTTCTGTATGAGGAACTTACCCTGTAAATTCCTACATGGTATCAGAGCTTATAGGAACTTACTTGTTATCAGCACGTAGTGCATCAGCTCTGTTGATTATGATTCCTTGGTTAAAAATTTAATATCGTGGTGATATATCATTCATATAATTTCCCCAACAATGCCTGTGCATTCTGTTAGTGGATATCTATACTACATCGCATTCATTAATGACTTTTCAAGGAATAAATGGATACATTATTTGAATCATAAGGATTAAGCCTTCAAAACATTTAAGGAGTTCAAAGTGTTGGTTGAAAATAAACAGGGAAGAAGATAAAAAATTCAGGTCCGATCATGGTGGAGAATACATGTCAAATGTATTCATTGACATTTGCAAAAAGGAAGGTGTCAAGAAGGAAACAATTGTGCCATATACTCTCAAACAAAATGGTATATCTCTAAGGAAGAATAGGTCTATAATAGAAACCACTCGAGCGATGCTCCATGATCAAAAGTTGCCTAAATGTCTTTGGGCCGAAGTTTCACATGTTGTTGTATATGCTCAAAATAGGCTTCTTCATCAAGATTTAGAAAAAAAAAACTCCTGAAGAAGTATTTACAGATGTGATCTCGACATTAGTCATCTCTGCATATTTGGATGTCACATATATTTCCATGTGCCAAAGGACAAAAGGAACAAATTGGAAGTTATAGGAAGAAAATATACGTTTATTGGATATTGTGAAAATTATAAAGCATTTAGAATATATATTCCTGGTCAAAGGAAGGTCGAAATTAGCAGGGATGTTACATTCAATGAAGATGTCACTCTTGGAAAAGAAAGAGACCTTCCTCCACCACCTCCTCCAAAGAAGAATGGTGATATGGATATCTTGGATGGCCCGTCTGTGCTTGAATGTGAGACTAATATTGTTGATGATCCCATGGTGCCCATGGATCCCATGGATCTTTTAGATTCTCCTCCTAGTAATCCTCCTACTAGGAAGATATCACTTTGGCTCTATGAAATTCTTTAGGATGATGATAGTCATGTGCCCATCTAAAGATCATTTAGATAAAGGAAGAAGCCATGCACGTACTAGGGATATGTTATAGCCATGAGCATTATGATTCAAGTTGAACCTTCCACATTCAAAGAAGTTATAAAAGAACAAGTTTGGAAGATGATATGTCCAAGGAATATGAATCTATTATGAAGAATGATGTATGGGATGTTGTGCCGAGATTGAAGGGGAAACTTGTGGTAACATTGAAGAGGATATTCAAGATTAAGCATGGAATTGATGGAAGCATTGAAAAATACAAGGCAAGGTTTATTATTTGAGGATTCTCCCAGAAAGAGGGAGAAGATTATGATGATATAGTTGCACTTGTGGATCGATATACAACCATTTGTTCAATATTTTCCCTTTACGCAAGTCAAGGATAGACCCTCCATCAAATGGAGTTAAAGACCACATTCCTCCATGGCATGTTACAAGAAGAAGTATACATTGAGAAAGCATAGGGATTTGAAGTAGAGGATCAAAAAACACACATTTTTATATTAAATAAGGAATTGTATGGTTTGAAGCAGGCCCCATGAGAATGATACGCCTACATAGACAGTTATTTGGTGAAGCTGGGATTCACAAGAAGAAATGTCGATCCCAACCTCTACTTCAAGGTAGTTGAAGGTATGCTCCTGATTTTGGTTTTATATGTTGACGATCTATTCCTGACAGGTAGTGAGCCTATGATGATCAAGTGTAAGAGGAAGCTATCCTCTAAATTCAAGATGAAGGACCTTGGATGCATGCATTATTTTCTATATCTTGAGGTGTGGTAAAGGCCCGGTGAGATTTTCCTTTCACAAGGAAAATATATTATGAAGTTGTTGGAAAGTTTTAGAATGATAGAATGCAAGTCCCTACCCACATCGATGGAAATGAACTTCAAGAAGTTATGTGGATAAGTTGTAGGACCTGATTTGGTGAATCCATCCAAGTATAGATAGTTGATTGGGGCTCTGATGTTCCTTGTGGAAACCCTTCCGTAAATATGATATGCAGTGAACATGTTGAGTCAATTCATGACTAATCCTCTCCATGCACATTGGGATACTCATAAACACATTTTGAGATATTTGCAAGGGATGATTACACTTGATTTGAGATACTTTGCCAGAGATGTTTGACTTCATAGATACACTGATGATGACTAGGTGAGAAATGTTATCAACATGAAGAGTATGCCAGGATGTTGTTTTAGTATTGGATCTGCCATGATATCTTGGATGAGAAGGAAGTAGAAGTTTGTAGCATTGAGTACCACCAAGGCAGAGTATATTGTTGCTAGCATGGCTAGTTGTGAAATAGTTTGGTTGAGGAATCTTTTTGCAGAGCTATTTGAGTAGGTCCTAGACACTACATTGATATATTGAGACAACAAGAGAGAGATCCATTTGGTAGAGAATCTTATGTTTCATGATAATTCCAAGAAGATAGAGATCTGATATCACTTCATTCGAGACATGGTGCAAAGAGGAGTCATTTGACTCCATCACATATCCACAAATGGGCATATTGTAGATAATATCACCAAGGCTTTGAAGAAGGGGAAGTTATTGTAATTTAGAGAGAAACTTGGACTGTTAGATGTGATCCCTTCTAATAAGGGACACCACTTATTAAGGACACTGATCCATACTCTTCCCCCTTGATTGAGCTCCCAGGGTGAATAATTGAGTTAGAAGGCTTCTGGGGTTGAGGGAACTTTGTACAATAGGGTATCACCCCTATCTATTACCCATAAGATTGGCATAGTAGCTCACCCTATCTTGGTCTTTGGAGAGTATACCCTAGTTCTGTTGGGAATGGGTTCCCCCAATGACATTTTTGTGGCTAAAAGCCCATGTTTTGGGACAATTTTGTAATAAAGTTGTAAAGTCTCCGCATTTTGTGGTCACAGAGCATGAAGGTTTCAAGAGTCATAAAGGGTTGTCTACCCTTATTTTGTAAAATGTAGAGTGGGCTATAAATATCCACCCATGGTCCGTGGACCATGGGATAGTATAAAAAGGAGCTAAATAAGTAAGCTCTAGTTAAGTTTTGGAGTAAGGAAGAATGAAGTAAGTAATTAAGCATTGAGTCTAAGTTTTCTCGGGTCTTAGCATAGGTAGAGGCTCTCCAGCTGAGTGCGTAGAGGCCTAGCATGGAAGTTCGCAATTGAGTGCACGGACCACTGCAGCTGTGTGTGCAGGGTGGATAGAGTCTGTATTAAACTGAAGATATCAATAAAGAGAAGTATTATGAAAATTTTGTGTACTTATTTCTTGTTAATGCATCTGCTTATATTGCATTTTGGGTTTAATTTACAATGTTTATGTGATGCGTGAATATATGTGATAAAATTGGTTAATTGAACACAAGTAATAATATCCATTTTTGTGGCGCTAACTGTGGTTGATTAGTAAGATAATTAAATGCTTAAGATAACTTGGAAACTTATATAATATATTGTCATAGCAGTGCGAAAGTACCTGGATCATGGATTAAGGCTGCGCGAAGGTCAATCATACACCTTCGCGGAGGTATTGAAGGGTGGAATAAAGGGTAGACTGTCAGAGCCCTAAAGCTTAGTGACTTGCACGAAAGTAGGAATGGAGGGTATAAACCAACATCACGACCATCTCAGGGTACGGAAACTTAGTTCTAGCATCACCCCATACTGCTTCTAGTGAGACTTCGAGCTGCACTCCATGGGCTAATGCCGAAAGGGCCAGTAGTGTAAGGATTTGTTTGGCTAACTAACGTTAAACCTGGGTCAGGCCCCACAAAGCCAACAAATGGTTCCATTGCCGGCATCGGAATATACATGAGAGATGTGTGATGTCGTGTCACTAGAATCTAACTAAGACAGAGGTCGAAGATTGGTTGGATAGGAAGATCCATGAATTTAGGGCATAGGGGACCAGAAATCCACGGCTGACAAAGGAATAGTGGCTAGATAGGTACCTATATACAAGAATCCACAAGATCTTTTTTTGTTCCTTTCTAGTTGAGTTATACGAGTGGATCACAAAGCTAGCGAATAACCAAGCAAGGTGTAGACTTGATGGTCTTATTGTCTAGAGCCCGGAGTTAGTACAGAGAATGGAAGCCTCTGAGGATAAGATTTCTCGTGGTGTCAATCATTGGCTCGATCACATCATAGGAGGATTCATGATTGAATTTGTAGTCCATACCTCAGTCAGTTACAACGATGTGGAGTAGCGCTTTTTCAAAGGTCCACGAGGTAAGTACTTGAAGTCTTTAAATACCTGGATTAAGATGTTATTATACAAAAAATGGGTTATGCAGCTACCTTGATGTTCAGAGCTACGGGAAGTGGAAAGCCTTATAGGAACGATGGAAGAAAGGGTCCTAAATATAGCCTGGTGATTTCACCTCCATTGGGTGACAAAGAGGGAGTAGCGTAGGCTTCTTCGTGAAGTGAAGTTAAGTTCATAAAATAGGATTCCCATGATTTCCACCTCCACCTACACCACCTCCAATTTCACCACCGTCACCTACAACTTCGCCCACACCACCACCACCTCCACTACAGTTCAACATGGCAAATTCAGTAAAGTTGCCTTTGTTTAATGGCTTGGGAAATGAGGACCCAAACCAGTTTTGGTTCATCGTGAAAGATGTAGGGGAAGCTCAAGGTATCATAGATGATCACATGAAGAAAGAAACATTGGTTAGTGCTTTGCAGGATCACGTGCTAACTTGGTACATCAATTACTCTAATGATAACCTAAATGTTGGGCTGGTAGAAATCCAGACCGTGCTGAATAAAGAATTTAATAGGCCTAAATCCGAGGCACAGTTGATTGTGGGGTTCAAGGAAATCCCGATGAAACCAGGTGAGACACCTTGGGAATTGGATTAGAGATTGAAGTGTAAAATCCACGAAGCTAATATGAACTTAACAGATGGACAGTACCACGAGTGGTTTGTGGCTTCACTCCTGCCTCACCTAAGGGTTTCACTATCACAAAAGAAGATTACAACTTAGGTAGAGGCCTTGGAGATTTCCATAAGACTGCATGAAACACTAATGTAAGATCTGAATCTAGGGCTTCAGTAGATCCATGTGCAGTTGCAAAAACTTTGCCTTGAAATGCAAAGTTTGAAGCACGACAGAATAGTTCGATTGGAGGCGCATGAAGAAATATGGTGCTTGAAATGTAAAGGTCGGGGGCATGAAAAAGACGATTTCCCATTCTTTGCAAACTATATTACGAGAGGAGGACCGGTGCCTTTAATGCTAAAAGCCCAAGTAGGACTGAGCACGGGACTTGTGTTGTGGTGTGCTATATGTAAGTTAATACCCCCAAGTGACACCCTTTAGGGTAAAAAAAAATAAATAGGGTTAGATAATCTTAAGGATGTCTCATATGAGGTTGGGACAGTCAGTGGGATGTCGACCCATTCGCTAGGTTTAGGAGCATGCCCCTTTGACCCACATGCTTTGATGAGGACAACTTGTGGTAATCGCGGGCCGAGGTCAAGTAGGAGGGAAACATACAACTGATAATTTCCATTTGCTGTAGAAGAAGTTTGTACAAGCACCACAACAATTGTTCCACAAATTCTACAGGTTAGTAAGGCATTATGAGTGCAATTGTCAAACTTCCTATAGAGTTTAGGCAGAAACGCGGCCCCCTGACTAGAGCACCGGGATGGCATAAACAGGCTTTTAATGGTGTGGACGATGCTAAGGTGGAGGAGGAACTAGAAGAGATCAGTGATAGCTAACCTTCTACAATTGTGGAGGACCAGGACACTATGCCCATGAATGCACTAACCCAACACATCCATTGTGCAAATATTGTACTCAGTTTGACCATGAGATGGAGGACTGTCCTACACTGATAGCAAGAATATGTGAAAAAGGGGTATTTCTACCGCAATTGACTCAGAACCTACAGATGATGAGGTCTGAGCCTCACATGGAGGATTTGAATGTGAATATAGTGCTCCAAAGTGGAATTGCAATGGGTGACGATAAGGAGAAACAACGCAAAGATAGTGCATGGGTTCCAAACCTCCGACAAAGGAGGCTGAATTTGATTTGTAGCACGCACGTGAAACATTCATGGAAGCAAAGCAAAGCTTTGCTAAGGCCTCTACCTCAGGGAGTAGGGATAGGCCTGATCAGGAAATGGACCCTTCTATGCTTATGACCTTTCTAGAGACCTGCATGAAGTTGTTGCATGATAGCAAGGCTTTGAAAGGGTTGCAGGAACTTATATATAGACATGCTGGAAACACTCAGGGTGAACTGCGCATAGTACGGAAGATTGGTAAGCATAAATTAAGGATAGTGCGTGAGATGAGACTGACAGCGCAGATAGAAGAATATGAGATGGATCAGGTTATTTTGGATTTGGGGTTAGATGTGAATGTTTTAATGAAGCAGACTTGGGAACGGATGGGGAGACCCGCACTACAGTGGTCTCCGATTTAGTTAAGGATGGAAAATTAGTAGAAAATCATCCCCATGGGATGGTTGTAAGGAGTAACTGTAGATATTGTAGGCTCGAGTGTATTCGCTGACTTTTAAGTGATAGAAATTGTGGATGATAGCAACCCCTACCTTGTGCTCCTTGGCATTGATTGGGATACTGACATGAATGGGGTAGTCAAGCTAAAGAAGCAAAAGATGATATTTAAAAAGAAATCACTTCACGTAATAGTACCCCTAGATCCTGCTGAAGGATTGTACTATACTGAATCAGTCCGCGATTATGAGAGTGATGACGATTTGGACTATATATATAAAATAACAATGCAAGACCAAGATTGGGTGAATCTGATAGTGGATGAATGAATTACATGGGATCGCGAGACTTCCTGCACCTCAGACTCTAATGATGAATCAGAGCATTGGAAAAATCGGCTACGTGAAGTAACCACACTGAGATGTAACATTATGACCCAGTCATTGTGTTGTTTATTGTCAGAGGTAAGAAATCTGCCCACTTATGATGGCTTGAATGACGTAGATGTATTTTTGGATGCATTTGAGAGGGAAGTACTAGAGAAGTAGTGTTTCTAGGCTTTTGATTGGGCACTGCGAGCTACGCCCGCGAGATGGTGGGGTATGCACAAGGGTAGTTTTGACGATTGGCATGAGTGTAGGAGGATGTTGAGAACACACTTTGGGAAGCCGAAGGTAGGAATGACAGAGAAATATGACAAGAAGGATGATCCGTGTGCACACTTGGCCAAATGGGCTAAGGCTTATGGAGCGAATCCCTAACCTAAATGGGTGCACTTATTATGTCCTACCTTGGATGTCATCCCAATGAACTGGCACTTGGAGACAGAGCTCTACCATGGCACAGGTGAATGGGATATTTTGCATGAAGGATTTTTAAGGAAATTCAGATTCGAAGATAGGTTTGATTGTATTGACAAAGCCCTACAAGAAGTTCAAGCAGCAATCATTAGGATACCACAGGATCCTTTGGATCTGATTCAACCTGATTAGACTACTCAGCTAAGCCACGCATTGGAATGCTATAATGTGACTGTTGAAGAAGAAGACGAGGATCCACGAAAGATTAATATCCCTAAAACCAAGGGTCACCGCAATGTCGAGGGACTTTAGATCGAGAATCTTGATATAACCGCACCACTGAAAACGAAACAGGTAAACATTGGTACGCAGGCAGAGCCCAAATTCACGAATATTGGAGATTACTAGGATGACGTGACAATAGATAAGGTCATTGAATTGCTCCATGAATACCAGGATTTATTCCCTACCAAGTTTATGGAGCTAAAGGGGATAATAGGAGACCTAGGCATTATGAAGATCACGTTAAAACATGACACGAAGCCGGTTAAGCAAAGACCTTACCGTCTCAATCTGAAGTATAAGGAGAAGGTCCACTTAGAGCTAGATAAGATGCCTGCGGTAGGCATCATTGAGCCATTAGAAGAATTTGATTGGGTGAGCTCAATGGTGGTATAGGAAGAGAAGTAGAAGGATGAAATAAGAACATGCGTAGATCTTAGGAAGTTGAATGATGCTTGCATACATGATCCTTTCCTAACTCTATTCACTAATGAGGTATTGGATAATGTAAGTGGCCAGGAAGCATACCCCTTCACTGATGGGTTCTCTGGGTACCATCAGATTAAAATTGTGCCTAAAGATAGAAGGAAGATGACCTTCACGATTGAGTGGGGATGTTTTCAGTACACTGTAATTCCTTTCGGATTGAAGAATGCATCTGAAATTTTTTCATGCGTAGTCATTTTTGCATTCAAAGAATTCATTTATAAGTTTATGGAGGTGTACTTTGATGACTGGACTGTGTTTGGGTTGATAAAAAAATAATGTGGCAAGCTTGCACCTAATGCTAGATACTTGTTGAATGTACCAGATTGTGCTCAATTTGAAGAAATGTTTGTTTTGTGTGCCTTTAGGGACTCTTTTGGGTCATGTGGTTTGTAGACAGGGACTGATGGTAAATCTCGTGAAGGTCGCATTGATACTTAGCTTGGAGGTGTTGAGGAGTGTAAAATAGCTATGCGCAACCATAGGAAATATTAGGTATTACAGGAAGTTTATAAAGGGCTATGCCCAGATCACTGTGCCTATGGAGAAGTTGTTGAAAAATGATGTCATGTTCTATTGAAATGAGGACTGTCAGAAGAGCTTGGATGTATTGAAAGGAAAAATCGTCACCACACCAATTTTAGTCTTCCCAGATTGGAAGAAGGACTTTCATGTACATAGAGACACATCATGTATAGCACTAGGAGCAGTACTGACACGGGCTGGCAGAGGAGAATTAGACCTTCCTCTATCATTTGTTGAGATTGCAACAAGATGATGAATCTTAGTGAAAAGAGTCGCCTTCACTAAGTGGGCCTGCAGGCTATTTTTGGCGCAAGTCTATTTTTAGACTATGTCTATTTTTAGACATATGGATCATGTCTATGGATTGCAGGTTGTTGTTTATAGATGATTGATCAGGTTGGAAAAATAGATGGACTTCTATTTTTGATGAAAGTGTGAGTGATCACAGTGTGAGTGATCAAGTCTATTTTTAGACTGGCTGTCAAAAATAGAAAAGTCAAATATTATTATCTCACAATAATATTCGGACTATAAACTTTGTCTTATTCTCTTGGAGCACTTCAGTTCGAGCTACGGATGTGGCACATGCAATTGCATGAAGGAAATACGTGGTTCTTATGGGTTAGTTGAATATTTGCATGCATGACTTCTGTTAGAACTCAAGTTAGTTGAGTTTAGTGGACTGGAGGTGCAGTTGATGGAGTTGTGTTCAGTTTAGCTTTGTTAAACTGGTTGTATTTAGTCTAACTGGCGAATAGACTAGAGATGAGTTGGGTGAATTAGTTATCAATTAATTCACAAGTTATTAACTCATAATACAACTAATGAATACATCAGTTAACTCAGTTGCATGTCAGTGCATGTTCAGTTCAGCAGGGACAGGTGTTAGAGAATCAGATTGCTATCAGTTGTGACTATAGTTGTGCACCAGATCTTGCACAAATCAGGGGATTGAGTATGCCAATGAGTTTTCCCATGTATTTGTTCTCATTTTATTTGGCCACGTTTAGCGGGTGTTTTGCCTTGGAATTATCATCAGTTCTTGAGCAGGTATTAAGCAGCGGAGGCAGGCAAGCAGCGAAGGAGATTTGAGCAAGTGATTGATTCAGATCTGAGTTGTATTGTGTGTAACAGAGGTGGAGATACTTGTGAGAAGTATTATGCTGTGTAATGTTACATGACTCAATCATTAATATACAGATAGTTGGGGTTTTTAGCGAGATGCTTTCCCCGGGATACATACTGTGTTAATGTGTGAATGCTCTTGATTTTTTATTGTTATTGATGCTGCTATATTGATGATCAACGTAGAGGAGCTTATGTATTGTGTATGTTTTCCGCAATAGTACATGATCAGGATAATCTCCATTGAATATGTGTTAAATTATTCAAAATTTCTACATGGTATCAGAGCTGTTGATCATCAGATCTACTATTCAGGAAGTGTTTACATTCTATTTCTCTAGGCAGAGCCTGTAATCGGGCCAGGTAGCCTCTGGATTCATCCTTCCTTTGGAAGGTGAAATATCCGGTAAAAGCCCATACAGTCAATCTCTGTACGAGAAATATTGTGTTCTCACGAATCTTAGATCCGAGGCGGTTGAGTTGGTTGCTGGTGGAATTCGAATTTGCAGCAGTGTTTTCTTGGTGACAACGCAGCAATGTCTTTCAACGGATTGCGATTGGAGTATGCTCTTGAGGGCAGCTCAAACTATATTGCATGGAAGGACAGGATGGAGGCAGTATTGGATGATAACGGCTGAAGGAGTTCATAGATACGGATATCCCAAAGCCTACTGATGCTACTCAAGCTGATGCTTGGCAAAAGAAGATTGCAAAATGTCGAAGGATTCTGTTGGAGGGCGTGAAGGATCACATTGTGTCCAGCCTCCATGGAAAGGCTACTCCATATTTGATGTGGAAATCATTAACAGAATTATTCCAAAGCAAGAGCGATCAGAGGAAGCTGGCGCTCAAAGATAAACTCAGAAAAATCAAATGCGAGAAGGGTGACAGTATTCCCAAGTATCTCACGAAGTTCACTCAGTGTCGAGATGAGCTGGGAAGTGTGGGGGTTACTGTCGATGATGAGGACTTGGTGAGCTTGGCTCTCCTTGGTCTTCCGAAGAGCTGGCATTCCTATCAGGACTCTATCAATGGTCGGGAGAAGTTGCCAGGATGGGAAAGACTATGGTCAGATCTTGTGCAGGAGGAGATCAGGCGAGTACCAGGGACGGATCTTCGTCAAAGGGAGCTGATGAAGAGAATTGTGCTTTGGCTGCCAAAGCAAAGAAAGGGAAGAGCAAGAAAGCTTCTCAGTCTGGTGCGAAAGGCAAGAAGCAGGATATGTCCAAAGTGAAGTGTTTTCACTGTCACCAGCACGGACACTATGCCACAAATTGTCCGCAGAAGAAGAAGAACAAGCAAGCTGCTGGATCTGCAGGGGGAGAGGCCTTAGCTTCTCAGTTTGAGCTTGAATTTTCATTGATCGCATGCTTGGTTTCAAGTGTGATGGGATCAGTGTGGTTCTTGGACAGTGGTGCGTCTTTTCACATGACGGGAGATAGAGATTTGTTCTCTGATCTGGAGGACAAAGTTCTTGGAGTGCACATCGAGATGGGCGATGATGGTAGATACAGTGCGACCGGTATCGGTACCATTTCCTTTGAGAGGGAGTCTGGCAAACCCTTTGTTTTGAAGGAAGTCATGCATGTTCCAGGATTGAAGAAGAATCTCATCTCAGTGGCGATGTTAGAAGACAAGGGGTATGATGTTGTTTTCAGCGAGGGAAAGGCCTTCCTGCATAGCAAGACAACTGGTGAGACCCGAAAGATAGGGGTTCGAGTGAGGAACCTTTATCAGTTGCATGTAGATGGATGTGCAGCAATGGAAGGCAAGGCAGAAGGATTGGTGAGCCGCGATGATGGCAAGCTGTGGCATAGGAGATTGGGTCACCTTCACCATGGAGCCTTGAAGATACTGCAGCAGATCACTACAGGGCTTCCTAAAGGCACACTTGCGCAGTCAGATCAGTGCAAGGGGTGTACTTTGGGGAAGTTTGTGAAAGCCACATTTCACGAGAAGGATAGTCGCGCCACGACGATCCTTGAGAGAATTCACACAGACGTGTGTGGACCTTTCTCAGTTGCTTCGACAACAAAACACAGGTATTATGTGATTTTTGTTGATGATTTCTCTCGTAAGTGCTGGATCTTCTTCAAGCAGAAGAAGAGCGAGACATATTCAAAGTTCTGTGAATTCAAAGCACTGGTCGAGAAGGAGTCGGGGAAGAAGGTGA
>APFE031688380.1:24584-57149 GCA_000404065.3 Pinus taeda | reverse complement strand
CCGAGGCTTTTCACAGATTGAGGGGATCGATTATGAGGAGACCTTTGCACCTGTCGCAAGGTATTCTTCCATACGGATGATTCTTGCTCTCTCAGCGCAGATGGGATGGAACATTCATCAGATGGATGTGAACACTGCGTTCCTTAACGGAGTCATTGAGGAGGAGGTGTACATTGAGCAACCCGAAGGCTTTGAAGTCTTCAGCAGCGAGTCGCATGTGTGCAGGCTCAAGAGAGCGCTGTATGGGTTGAAGCAAGCACCACGTGCTTGGTACACACGAATAGATAGCTATTTCACAGGACTTGGATTCTCCAAGAGCGAGGCGGATCCTAACCTATACCAGATTGTGGTGGAGGGTAAGTTACTTATCATTGTACTGTATGTTGATGATTTGATTCTAACAGGTGATGAGTTGTTGATACTGTCATGCAAGAAGGATCTTGCTACAGAGTTTGAGATGAAGGACTTGGGCCTCCTTCACTATTTCCTAGGATTGGAAATATGGCAGCGCAGTGGTGGACTGTTTGTTTCTCAGGGCAAGTATGCTCGGGAGATACTGGAGAAGTTCAACATGCATGGCTGCAAGCCTGTTGATACTCCTCTTCCTGGAGGTTGGAGGAAGGAGGATGCCACTTCGGGAGAAGAAGTGGATGCCACTGTTTATCGACAGTTGGTGGGGTCGCTGATGTATTTGGTCAATACACGACCTGATATATGCTATGCAGTTAACCAGCTTTCACAATCTATGGTTAAGCCTACCAAGCTCTTCTGGAAGGCGGGCAAGCATGTATTGCGCTACTTGAGAGGCACATCGGGATATGGTTTGTGGTACAGACAGGAGGATGAGGTGAAGCTCTGTGGCTTCACGGGATGACATCAGGTACCATCATATCAGATATTGTGTGCAGCGGAGGATCATGGTACTTTCGTACATTCCAACGGAGGATCAGGATGCTGATATTCTGACGAAGGCTCTCACCAGGAGAAAATTCGAGTACCACCGAGGCAGGATAGGGGTTGCTGATAATCCATATCTTGTCGAGAGGGAGTGTTGAGATTGCAACAAGATGATGGAGCTTAGTGAAAAGAGTCGCCTTCACTAAGTGGGCCCGCAGGCTATTTTTGGCGCAAGTCTATTTTTAGACTATGTCTATTTTTAGACATATGGATCATGTCTATGGATTGCAGGTTGTTGTTTATGGATGATTGATCAAGTTGGGAAAAATAGATGGACTTCTATTTTTGATGAAAGTGTGAGTGATCACAGTTTGAGTGATCAAGTCTATTTTTAGACTGGCTGTCAAAAATAGAAAAGTCAAATATTATTATCTCACAATAATATTTGGACTATAAACTTAATCTTATTCTCTTGGAGCACTTCAGTTCGAGCTACGGATGTGGCACATGCAATTGCATGAAGGAAATACGTGGTTCTTATGGGTTAGTTGAATATTTGCATGCATGACTTCAGTTAGAACTCAAGTGAGTTGAGTTTAGTGGACTGGAGGTGCAGTTGATGAAGTTGTGTTCAGTTTAGCTTTGTTAAACTGGTTGTATTTAGTCTAACTGGCGAATAGACTAGAGATGAGTTGGGTGAATTAGTTATTAATTAATTCACAAGTTATTAACTCATAATACAACTAATGAATACATCAGTTAACTCAGTTGCATGTCAGTGCATGTTCAGTTCAGCAGGGACAGGTGTTAGAGAATCAGATTGCTATCAGTTGTGACTATAGTTGTGCACCAGATCTTGCACAAATTAGGGGATTGAGTATGCCAATCAGTTTTCCCACATTATAGCTTGTTCTCACGTGATTTAGCCAAGGAAAGACGTGGCTGCCTTGGAATGATCACCGATTCTTGTGCAGGTATTGAGCAGCGGAGGCAGGCAAGCAGCGGAAGAGATCTAAGCCAGTGATTGATTCAGATCTGAGCTGTATTGTGTGTAACAGCTGGAGCTGGTACTGGATTGCTTTTGATAAGCATTGTACTTTGTAATGTTACATGACTCAATCATTAATATACAGATAGTTGGGGTTTTTAGCGAGATGCTTTCCCCGGGATACATACTGTGTTAATGTGTGAATGCTCTTGATGTTTTATTGTTATTGATGCTGCTATATTGATGATCAACGTAGAGGAGCTTATGTATTGTGTATGTTTTCCACAATAGTACATGATCAGGATAATCTCTGTTGAATATGTGTTAAATTATTCAAAATTTCTACAGCATTCGCAAGCAGGAGGTTATCCAATGTTGAGAAGAACTATTCCACTACCGAGCATGAAGGGTTAGCCATGGTATACGCACTCCAGAATTTTAGATACTATTTGCTGGGTGGACATTTTAAGATGCATACGTATCATTCTACATTGAAATACCTGGTGAATAAGCTTGTGTTGGGGGGGGAGAATCTCTAGGTGGTTTTTATTATTTCAGGAATATGATTTTGAAGTTATTTTGAAGCTTGGACGACTGAACACGGGACCAAACCATCTATCACGCATCAAAATAGGGGAAAAGCCCACTAATTTGGAGGAGGGATTACCTGATGCACAGCTATTTATAGTGCATGTAACAGATGGTCACTTTGAAGATAACATACACTTCCTAATGACAGGAACTGCCCCGAAAAGTTACACCATTCAGCAGAAAAAGGAGTTAGTGGTATGTGTGGTAGACTTTTTTGTCATTGCTAGACATATGTACAAAATGGGGTCTAATGAAGTACTACAAAAATATGTACTAGAGTTGGTTTGAAAGGATAAGTATCCTCACAGAAACTCATGGGGCACCATGGGAGGGCATTATGCAAGAACGGCAACTGTGCAAAATATTCTACATGCAAGGTTGTGGTGGCCAACCCTCCATCAAGATTCAAAAGATTACTGCAAGGCATGTGATGTGTGTCAAAGGACTGGTAGGCCATCATGGAGAGATGAGCTACCTTTGAACCCACAGATAACATTACAACCTTTCAAGAAATTGGCGATAGATTTTGTGGGACCCATTCAGCCCCAAGGGAAGAAGACGAGAGCACGGTACATTATCACCATGACTAAGCATTTGATTCGATGGGCGGAGGCATAGCCTATAAAGGACTACATAGGCATGACCACTGCAAAGTTTCTCTTTGAGTATGTACTGATGTGATTTGGGTGTCCAAAGATTTTGATGAGTGATCATGGTACACACTTTCTGAATGAAACGATCAGCATGCTGACAGAGGAATTTCAAGTATATCACCAGAAAAGCACACCTTATCATCCATAGGACAATGGGATGGTGGAAGCATTCAATAAGGTGTTGGAAATCACACTGACCAAGGTTTTCAACACTTAGCGAAGTGATTGAGACCTACGCATAACTACAGTACTATGGGCCTATCAGATGACATGCAAAAATTTGATTGGAAAGACACCCTTTAGGCTTGTATATGGTGTTGAAGCAGTGATTCCCATGGAATACATTGTGCCTAGTATGTGCATAGTGGAACTCACAGGTATGATAGATCACAGATCCCTAGAAGAGAGGCTCACAAAGCTGGCTGAACTTGAGGAAGAGATATTTCTATCTAGATTTCACCAATAGGTCCAAACGCAGCGTGAAAACACATGGCATGATCGGCACATTAAGTTGCACACCTTTAAGGTAAATGATCTGGGTTTGTTATATGACAGCAAGTTTGATCAATTTCCAAGGAAATTCAGAATGCAGTGGTTAGGGCCCTATGTCATTAATGAGATTACTGACGTCGGAGCAGTTTAGTTGGTTAAATTGAATTGAGATCCCTTCCGAGGAAAGGTAAATGGCCTCTAATTGAAGCCATACACCGATGATCCGACCAAGTGACTATATGAGGGTAGCATAGTCTTAGCACTCCAGGTAGCTAAAAGGAGGTGCGAGACTATAAACTACACTTCTCGAGTTGGGGAACTGCGCAATTGTCGGATTGTGCAGGACAAGGAAATCTCACAGGGTTCACAACAGTGCGAGGAGAGCTACGCTACCCAAGGAGAAATCACGTAGGTCAGCTGGAAAGTGATCGTTAAATTTATTGTTCATGATTTGATAGTAAGAATGTGGCCAAATGGAGTGGGCAACTAGCATTTAAGACAAACTTTATGGGTAAGATCCTTGGAAATATGTCGCCAATCCAGCATTAATGAACTGATTTTGGGGGGAATGGTTAGATTTGAACTTGAAAGTGCATATAAATTACAAGTGGTTGCCTAGCGAAAAACACTTGGCATTTTCATAATTGAGTTGTTGAGCTCTCAGACGCACATGAACCGTGAAAACTATGAAGTTTTGCTAGCAATATCAGTATTTGAGACGTTTCCAAAGGAGACACAGGAGTTGTTGCATAGCATCATGTCGACACTCGCAGAAGCTATGGACACCAAAGTAGTGACAACCAAGGGGGCTATGCCGAAGGTTGTGAGGGCGGCAGAGGGAGCTGCTCCAGGGGTTGCAAAGGTATTAGCTAAAGTTCCCAAATCACCATGGACACTTAGACCAAAGCTGACCCCAACCAAGGAGAGTGCAAAGGATAAGAAGGGAAGGCAGGCTGCGATACCGGTGCACACATCGCCCAGAAGAAACTCACAGAAGGATAAGCCCACTACATAGGAAAAGGGCAAAACCATTAACCTGGAGCTAGAGGAGGAAGAAATTGAGGACATCCCGATGGATGATGAGGACTAGGGGGTAGAAGTGGAGGAAGTTGAAGTCCAGGGTTTCTGACCCTATCACTAGGTTGCTCGAGTACGTCCCTCCGCACAAGGGAAATAACAAGGTGCCAAAGGACATTGGTGAGAGCAAGGTTGCCTTGCACACCCCTCTATTACCGGACGAGATTGTCTTTGAAGGAACGCGCTTAGGGTGGGTTCCTCTTTTAAAACTAGAATATTGGGACTTAGCTGACCATTAGAAGTTCCCACACTTGGCGACAGAGCAGCTAATGCATAGTGTTGTTGACACAACCACCCGGATGACTGCATTAGAACCAAAAAAGTGGCTCAAGGGAGTAGACAAGGCAGGTCTTCTCAACCTTCTATGGGTGCCACACTAAAAGTGCACCTCCATTACAATGTTGGTCATCAAGCAACTGATATGCTTGGTGCATGATGGGTGTTTGTGGCTAGAGGAGCCAATACCCATCACTGACAGATTGATCCATAGGATCACATGGCTGCCCTACACAGGGGAAAATCTAGTCATGATGTTTGGGGGAAAAGGTGGCGAGAAGGCCTTCGTGGAGGCCATGAAGGATAAATTCATGTTCGTAAAGAAGCCACAAGGCTATGTCATCTTGTGTATTTGTGAACCTGCAATCAAGGTGGCCACGCAGATTTTGGCAGGAAAGGTTATGAGGAAGTGTCACGCTAATGAGGTTTCGGCACCAGTCGTTTCTCTTGTAGCCCAATGCGCCGAAGAAGTCCAGTTTAA
Organism: Pinus taeda; assembly: GCA_000404065.3. NCBI lineage: Eukaryota > Viridiplantae > Streptophyta > Pinopsida > Pinales > Pinaceae > Pinus > Pinus taeda. The sequence goes on along the minus strand of APFE031688380.1, from coordinate 51,694 downwards.
TTGGTTGTGTTATCTTTGTGGTGAGTTCCTTGCAAACTACTACGAGGCATGGGAGCTCAGCAGGACCTTCCACTATGCGTGGCTATTGTTGTCTATTGTGCTAGTAGCCTGGGAGCTGCCAGAAAATAGTCAATTCCCCTCGGTCACATCGGTCATGAAAGAAGTAGTGAAGTACGCTTCATTGTGGGTGACCAAGGATGCTCAACACATCAAGGATAGTAAGATCTTCTAGATCTTGTTGGAAGTTAACATTCGCATGGCTATCAATCGCAAACCATGATTGTCACCTACTGTGTTAGCCAACCTGCAGGGGTACGCGGAGTTCAAGGCAGACTTTCACCATGTGTCAATCGGGGCAAGGAAGGACCCTCAGTAGACATGGTATGACTTGCCTTACCTGGCAACAGATGATGCAATTGATGCAGTACTTGATTGCTGGCAGATAGATTGGCGCACTACCTCAGACTTGGTGGTGGGTTCAAGCAAGTCTCTGTGAAGTGCAAAAAGGAGGAGGCCAAGCTCAAGATGGTGTAGTTGGCTGAGAAGAGGAAGAAGGAGGCCACTGATAAGGCCCAGTCGGAGTGTGATGCCATCTAGCAGATAGAAAAGTAGACAGGCAAAACAGAGTGTGGCTTTGACAAAGGCACGAGGTTGCCTTCACCCGAAACAGAGGAAGAAACGGACGAGCAAACAGAGCAGCATGGCACAGACCTACAGATGATGTCAGACTACATAAAGCATCTAAGGGAACAAAAAAAGGTTGGGTCGAGGAAGAAATCCAAGCCCAGTAAGGTGTCATTGGATCCAATCACCCTCACAGAGGGAGATTTGCATGACATTGGAGACACGGTGTGGGATGTCACCACGGAGGCTCTATAGCAATTCGAGCAGTAGCAGTAGCTACTATTGTGGGCCGTCTAGATGACTTTCTAGGAGCTACAGATTTGTGCATCACACATTGGCACGGTGTCCACCAGCCTCGCTATTGGTACTTCAGAAGTTGTTGAGATGCTGTGTCCAAGGGTCACCCGCGTAATAGTTCTACCGGATGGAGCACTGACCATAGAAAAGGAAGCTAAAAATCCCACTATCAGTGCCCTCAAAAGAGTGTACCTGAACTTGGAAGTGCTCCCTGGCAAGGCGCTCCACCTACTGCAGGATGGAGTGATCGCAGAGCTGAGGGACCGCAACACCGCGCTTTGCAGGTGATCAGTGAGCAGAAGATCAATAATGAATAGATGGCATTACATCGAGACTCTTCCATCACTACCGTGATCAAGGTAACTGACAAAAACAAGGGCATAGTTCAGTTCATGGAAGAGGCATGCCGAATGCTCCCTGAGTTGGCCATTCCTGAGGAAGAACCGATCGAGGTGCGCGTTTGCAAGCTTTCTATAGGGGTGTGCAATGCTCACACAGAGTTGGCTAAGGTTCAGCTATAGCTAAACCTACAGATTGTAGATTTATAGTTGAAGGCCCAACCTTCAACTCCACCATAAATAAAGGAGCGGTGTGAAACTGCTGTCATAGAGGTGATAGCGGGTGTAGACAGTGCAGTAACAAACTACACACAACTTTTTGAATAGTCGTTTGAGGTCCTAACAAGCCTTCAGGAGGAATTTAATGTACATCGGCTAGAGACAAAAGTGTGAGAACTGTAGTAGCATTATGATGAAGTAAAAGGTACAACACGAACCATCTCTCTCACATAGAGACTGGTGAAGATGCAGGAGGCGAAACAATTGAAAGAGCAGGTCGATGCAGTGCAGCACAAGGAGGTAGTGTTGAAGGTGCACTTGAAGCCTTGGTTGGATGAGGCTTATTCGGTCATGGCTTCTATTGAAGGCAATTTTTCTCATCTGCAAGAAACTCAGCAGAAGCTTTAGGCTGATAGTTCAGGACCAGCGACCAAGCAGTTGGTTGAAGAAGCAAAGCAAGCAACCGCACATTGCACTACTGAGGTTACCGTCATACAAGTCAAGTTGGGAGGCCTTTGCACCAAGATCTCTACCCCCACAGAGTGACTCGAGGGTGAGTCACCATGTTTGTGTTGGAGGCCTGTTGGGAACGGGTTCCCCCAAGCATAGTTTTGGGGCTAAAATTCGATGTTTTGGGACAATTTTGTAATAATGTTGTAAAGTCTCCACATTTTGTGGTCGTGGAGCGCGAAGGTGTCAAGAGTCATAAAGGGTTGTCCTCCCTTATTTTGTAAAATGTAAAGTCAGCTAAAAATATCCACCCATGGTCCGCAGACCATGGGATTGTATAAAAAGGAGCTAAGTAAGTAAGATCTAGTTACATTTTGGAGAAGGGAGAATGAAGTAAGTAATTAAGCATTGAGTCTAAGTTTTCTCGAGTCTTAGCATGGGTAGAGGCTCTGCAGCTAAGTGCGTAGAGGCCTAGGGTGGAAGTCTGCAGCTGAGTGCGTGGACACCTGTAGCTGTGTGTGCAGGGTAGATAGAGTCTGTATTAAACTGAAGATATCAATAAAGAGAAGTATTTTGCAAATTCTGTGTACTTATTTCTTGTTAATGCATCTACTTATATTGTGTTTTGGGTTTAATTTACAATGTTTATGTGATGCATGAATATATGTGATAATATTGGTTAATTGAACGCAAGTAAGAATATCATTTTCTACGGCGCTAACTGTGGTTGATTAGTAAGATAAGTGAAACGCTTAAGATAACTTGGAAACTTATACAATACACTATCATAGCAGCGTGAAAGTACCTAGATCACGGATTTAGGCTGCGCGAAGGTCAATCGTACACCTTCATGGAGGTAATGAAGGGTAGAATAAAGGGTAGATTGTCAAAAGCCTTAAGCATAGTGACCTACATGAAAGTAGGAACAAAGGGTATAAACTGACATCATGACCATCTCTGGGTGTAGAAACTTGGTTCCATCATCCACCCCATACTGCTTCGGGTAAGACTTCAGTCTGAACTTCGCAGGTTGATGCTGAAAGGGTCAGTAGTGTAGGGATTTGTTTGGCTAACTAACACTAAACTTGAGTCAAGCCCCACAAAGCCAACAAATGGTTCCATTCCTGGGACCGGAATCTACATGAGATATGTGTGATGTCGTATCACTAGAATCCAACTAAGAAAGAGGTCAAAGACTAGTTTGATAGGAAGATCCACGAATTCGTGGCTCAGGAGAATAGAAATCCATGGCTAACAAAGGAACAGTGCCTGGATAGGTACTTGTATATGGAAATCTATGAGATATTTTTCTGAACCTTTCCAATTGAGTTACACGAGTAGATCATGAAGCCAGCGGATAACCAAGGATGGTGGAGACTTAACGGTCTTATTGTCTAGACCTCAGAGTTAGTACAGAGACTGGAAGCCTCTGAGGATAAGATCACTCGTGGTGTCGATCATTAGCTCGATCACATCATAGGAGGATTCGTGACTGAATTCAAATTCGATAACTCAGTTAGTTATAGTGAGGAGGAGCGGCACTTTTTCAAAGGTACGCAAGGTAATTACTTGAAGTCTTTAAATACCTGGATTGAGATGTTATTGTGCGAAAAACAGGTTATGCAGCTACCTTGATGTTCGGAGCTATGTCAAGTGGAAAGACTTATAGGAAGAAAGGAAGAAATGGTCCTGAATATAGGCCATTGATTTCACCTCCATTGGGTGATGAAGAGGGAGTAGCGCAGGCTTCTTTGCAAAGTGCAGTTCAGTTCATAAAATAGGGATTCATGTGATTGTCACCTCCACCTACACCACCTCCAACTTCACCACCATCACTTTTGACTTCACCCACACCACCACCACCTCCACCATGGTTCAAGATGGCAAATTCAGTAAAGTTTCCTTTGTTTAAGGGCTTGGGAAATGAGGACCCGAACGAGTTTTGGTTCATCGTGAAAGTTGTATGGGAAGCTTAGAATGCCACAGATGATCACATGAAGAAAGCAACATTGGTTAGTGCTTTCCAGGATCGCGCGCTAACTTGGTACATCAAGTACTCTAATGATAACCCAAATGCTTGGCTGGCATAAATATAGACCACGCCAAATAAACAATTTAGTAGGCCTAAATCCTAGGAACAGACGATTGTGGGGTTCAAGGAAATCGTGATGCAACCAAGTGAGACACCTTGGGAATTGGATCAGAGATTGAGTGTAAAATCTGTGAAGCTAATATGAACTTAACAGATGGAGAGCATCGTGAATGGTTTGTGGCTTCACTCCTACCTCACCTAAGGGTTGCATTACCACAACAGAAGATTACGACTTAGGTAGAGGCCTTGGAGATTGCCATAAGACTACATGATACACCGACACAAGATCCGAGTTTGGGGGTTCACTAGATCCATGCACAGTTGAAAAATCTTTGCCTTGAAATGCAAAGTTTGAAGCAGGATAAAACAGATTGACCAGAGGCACGTGAAGAAATATGGTGCCTAAAATGTAAAGGTCGGGGGCATGATAAATACCATTGCCCGATCTTCGCAAAATATATTATAGGAGGAGGACCGATGCCTTTGAGGCCTAGATCCCAAGCAGGACTGAGCGTGGGACCTATGTTGTGGTGTGCTATATGTCAGGTAGCAGAGAAACATACGACAAATAATTTTCATTTACTACAGAAGTTTATACAAACACCACAACAATTGTTTTGCAACTTCTATAGGTCGGTAGGGCATGATGAGCGCAACTACCGAACTTACAAATTGATGATGGACAGAACACTAGTCTCTAGAGTTTAGGCAGAAACGTGGCCCCCTGACCAGAATGTTGGGATGGCACGAACAAGCTTTCAAGGGCGTGGATAAGGCCGAGGCAGAGGAGAAACTGGTAGAGGTTGGGGACAACTAATCTGCTACAACTATGGAGGACTATGACACTATGCCCAAGAATGCACTAACCCGACACGTCCATCATGCAAATATTGTACTCATTTTGACTATGAGACAAAGGATTGTCCTACCCTAATAGAAAGAATACATGACCAAGGGATGTTGCCACCACAGTTGACTCAGAACCTGTAAATGATGAGGTTTGTGCCTTGCGAGGAGGATTTGAATGTGAATATAGTGCTCCAAAATGGAATTGCAATGGGCAATGATAAGGGGAAACAACCCAAAGATAGTGCATTTGTTCACAAATCTCCAGCGAAGGAGGCTAAATTTGATTTCGAGAGCGCACATGAAACATTCATGGAAGCAAAGAAGAGCTTCGTTGAGGCCTCTACCTCAGGGAGCAGGGATAGGCCTAATCAGGAAATGGACCCTTCTATGCTTAGGACTTTTCTAGAGGCCTACATGAAGCTGCTACATGATAGTAAGTCTATGAAAGGGTTGTAAGAACTTATAAATAGATTCTTCAGAAACACTCTACGTGAGCCGTGCATGGTATGGAAGATTGGTAAGCATAAATCAAGGATAGGGTGTGAGAAGAGAATGACCGCATAGATAGGAGCATATGAAATGGATCAGGTTACTTTGGATCTAAGGTCAGATGTGAAAGTTTTATTGAAGTAGACTTGGGAACAGATAGGGAGACTCGTGCTGTAGTGGTCTCTGATTCAGTTAAGGATAGAAAATCAGCTGGAAAATAATCCCCATGGGATGACTACAAGGAGTAATTATAGATATTGAAGGCACAAGCGCATTGGCTAAATTTGAAGTGATAGAAATTGTGGATGACAACAACCCCTACCTTGTGCTCCTTGGCATTAATTGGGCTAGTGACATGAATAGGGTAATCAACCTAAAGAAGTGAAAGATGATATTCAATAAGCAATCACTTCATGTAATAGTACCCCTAGATCCTGTTGAAGGATCACGCTATACTGAACAAGCCCACGATTATGAGAGCGATGATGATTTGGACAGTCTATATAAAATAATAGCGCAAATCCAAGATTGGGTGAATCTAATAGTGGATGGATGAATTAAATGGGATCGCGAGAGTTCCTGCACCTTAGACTCTAACGACGAATTAGAGCGCTGGCAAAATCGGCTACATGAAGTAACCACACTGAGCTGTAACATGACAACCGGTTGTTACATTCTGTATCATCAGAGGTAAGAAATCTGCCCACTTACGATGGCTTCAATGATGTAGATGTATTTTTGGATGCATTTGAGAGGGAAGTACCAGAGAAGCCACACTTCCAGGCTTTGGATTGGGCACTGCGAGCTACACCCACGAGATGGTGGGGTATGCACAAGGGTAGTTTTAACAGTTGGCATGAGTGTAGGAGGATGATGAGAACACACTTTGGGAAGCCGAAGGTATGAATGACAGAAAAATATGACGGGAAGGATGATCCACGTGCACACTTGGCCAAATGGGCTAAGGCTTATGGAGCGAAGCCTCAAACTGAATGGGTGCACTTGTTCTATCATACCTTGGATGTCATCTCGATGAACTATTACTTGGAGACAGAACTCTGCCATGGTACAGGTGAATGGGATATTCTACATGAAGGATTCCTAATGGCGTTCAGCTTTGAAGATGGGTTTGACTGTATTGATGAAGAACTACAAGAAGTTAAAGCATCAATATTTAGGATACTGCAGGATCCTTTGGATCTGATTCAAACTGATTGGACTACTCAACTGAGACATGCATTGGAATGCTATAACATGACTGTTGAAGAAGAATATGAGGATTCACGAAAGATTAATATCCCTGAAACTAAGGGCCACCATGAGTTTGAGGGACCACAGATCGAGAATCCTGATATAATGCGCCACTAAAAATGAAATAGGTAAATACTGGTATGGAAGCGGAGCCCAAATTCATGATAAGGTCATTGAATTGCTCCGCGAATACCAATATTTGTTCCCTGCCAAGTTTATGGAGATAAAGGGGATAATAAGAGACTTGGGCGTTATGAAGATCACGTTAAAACTTGACACAAAACTGGTTAAGCAAAGACCTTACCGTCTCAATCTGAAGTATAAGGAGAAGGTCCTCTTAGAGCTAGAAAAGATGCTTGTGGTAGGCATCATTGAGCCCGTAGAAGAATCCTATTGGGTGAGCCCAATAGTGGTATAGGAAAAGAAGTAGAAGGATGAAATAAGGATATGGGTAGATCTCAGGAAGTTAAATGATGCTTGCGTACATGATCCTTTCCCTACTTCATTCACTGATGAGGTATTGGATGATGTAGGTGGCCAGGAAGCATATTCCTTCGCTAATGGGTTCTCTGGGTACCATCATATTAAAATCGTGCCTGAATATAGAAGCAAGACGAACTTCGTGACTTAGTGGGGATGTTTTCAGTACACTGTAATGCCTTCTGGATTGAAGAATTCACCTGCAATTTTTTTGTGTGTAGTCATTGCTGCATTCAAAGAATTCATTCATAAGTTTTTGGAGGTGTACTTTGATGACTGCACTGTGTTTGGGTTGATAAAATGCCATGTGACAAGTTTGCGCCTAATGTTAGATACTTGTTGAAGGTACCATATTGTTCTCAATATGAAGAAATGTTTGTTTTGTGTGCCTTTTGGGACTCTTCTAGGTCATGTGGTTTGTATACATGGACTGATGGTAGATCCCACAAAGATCACAGTGATAATTAACTTGGAGGCGTCGAGGAGTGTAATACAACTGTGTGCAACCTTAGGACATATTGGGTATTACAAGAAGTTTATCAAGGGCTATGCCCAAATCACCGCACCTATGGAGAAGTTGTTGAAAAAGGATGTCACATTCTATTGAAACGAGGACTGTCAGAAGAGCTTGGATGTATTGAAAGGAAAAATGGTCACCATGCTGATTTTAGTCTTCCCGGATTGGAAAGAGTTTCATGTACATGTGGACATGTCATGTATAACACTGGGAGCAGTACTGACATAGGCTAGCAGAGGAGAATTGGGCCATCCTATAGCATTCACAAGCAGGAGGTTATCTAAGGTTGAGAATAACTATTCCACCACTGAGCGCGAAGGGTTAGCCATAGTATACACTCTCCAGAAGTTTAAACACTATTTGTTGGGTATAAATTTTAAGATGTATACAGATCATTCTGCGTTGAAATACCTGGTCAATAAGCCTGTGTTGGGGGGGAGAATCTCTAGGTGGTTGTTATTGTTTCAGGAATATTATTTTTAATTTATTGTGAAGCTTGGATGACTAAATGTGGGGCCAGACCATTTGTCGTGCATCAAAACAAGGGGAAGAGCCCACTAATTTGGAGGAAGGATTGTTTGATGCACAACTATTTGTAGTGTGTGTCATAGATGGTCACTTTGAAGACATCATACACTTCCTAACGACAAGAACTGCCCCGGAAGGTTACACCGTCCAGTAGAAAAAGTGGTGGTACGCGCGAGAGACTTTTCTATCATTGCCAGACATCTTTACAAAATGGGGTCTGATGAAGTATTATGATGATATGTACTAGAGTTTGATAGGAGTAGTATCCTCACAGAAGCTCATGGGGGTGTCACAGGAGGGCATTATGCAAGAAGGGCGACCATGTAGAAGATTCTACTTGCAGGTTTATGATGGCCAACCCTCCATCAGGGTTCAAAATCTTACTACAAGGTGTGTGATGTGTGTCAAAGCACTGGTAGGTCATCGTGGAGAGATGAGCGGACTTTAAACCCATAGATAATGTTACAACCTTTCAAGAAATGGGCGATAAATTTTTTGGGACCCATTCAGCCCAAGGGAAGAAGATGGGAGCACGGTACATTATCACCGCGACTGAGTATTTGACTCGATGGGTGGAGGCACAACCTATAAAGGACTGCATAGACACAACCACTGTAAAGTTTCTCTTTGATTTTGTATTGATGCAATTTGAGTGTCCAAATATTTTGATGAGTGATCGTGGTACACACTTTCTGAATGAAACGATCAGCGCATTGACAGAGGAATTTTAGGTATATCACTAGAAAAGCACACCTTATCACCCACAAGATAATGGGATGGTGGAAGCATTAAATAAGGTGTTGGAAAATGCACTGACAAGGTTTGCAATGCTGAGAAAAGTGATTAGGACCTACGCATACCCGCAGTACTATGGTCCTATCAGATGACATGCAAAAAATTGACTAGACAAACACCATTTAGGCTTGTATACGAAGTTGACGCAATGATGCTCGTGGAATACATTGTGCCTAGTTTGCACATAGCGGCACTCACGGCTATGATGGATCATGGAGCCCTAGAAGAGAGGCTCGTGCAGCTGGCTGAGCTTGAGGAAGAGATATTGCTAGCTGGATTTCACCATTAGGTTCAAAAGCAGTGCGAAAAAGCATGGCATGATCGGCACATTAAGTTGTGCACTTTTAAGGTAAATGATCTAGTTTTATTATATGACAACAATTTTGATAAATTTCCAAGGAAATTTAGAATGCATTGGTCAGAGCCCTTTGTCATTAAGGAGATTACTAATGGCGGAGTAGTTCAGCTGGCTAAATTGAATGGAGATCCCTTCCTAGGAAAGTTGAATGGCAGCTGATTGAAGCCATACACCAGTGATCTGACCAAGTGATTATATGAGGGTAGCATAGTCTTAGTGCTTAAGGTAGCTGAAAGGAGGTGTGGGACTATAAACTACACATCCTGGGTTGGGGAACTATGTGATTGGAGGTTTGTGCAGGACAAGGAAATGTCATAGGGTTCGCGATAGTGCAAAGAGAGCTGTGCTACCCAAGGAGAAATCGTGTAGGTCAGCCGGAAAGTGACCGTCAAAGTCATTGTTCATGATTTGACAGTAAGAATGCGGCCAAATGGAGCGAGCAACCAACATTTAAGACAAAATTTATGGGTAAGATCCTTGGAAATTGGCCACCAATCCAGCATTAATGAACTAATTTTGGGGGAAACGGTCGGATTTGAACTTGAAAGTGTTTATAAATTACAAGTGGCTACCCAACAAAAAACACTTTGCATTTTTAGAGTTAAGTTGTTGAGCTCTTAGGTGCACATGAACCGTGAAAACTACAAAGTTTTTCTAGCAAGTTCAGTATTTGAGAAGTTTCCAAAGGAGACACAGGAGTTGTTGCATAGCATCATGTTGACGCCTGTAGAAACTATGGACACCAAAGTAGTGACAACTGAGGGGATTGTGCCGGAGGTTGTTAGGGAGGTAGAGAGAGCTGCTCTCGAGGTTGCAGAGGTATTAGCTGAAGTTCCCAAATCACGACAGACACCTAGAACGAAGTCAACCCCAACCAAGGAGAGTGCGAAGGATAAGAAGGGCAAGCAGGCTATGATACTGGTGCGTGCATCACCCAAAAGAAACCCACAAAAGGATAAGCCCACTGCATAGGAAAAAGGAAAAACCGTTAACTTGGAGCTGGAGGAGGAACAACTTGAGGACATCTCGATGGATGACGAGTACTTAGGGGTAGAAGTGGAGGAATTTCATGTCCAAGGTTCTGACCCTATCACTAATTTTCTTAAGTGCGTGCCTCCACGCAAGGGAAAGACTAAGGTGCCAAAGGACATTGACGAGAGCAAGGTTGCCTTGCACACCTCGCTGTTGTCTAACGAGATTTTCTTTGAAGGAATGTGCTTGGGGCAGGATCCTCTATTAAAACTAGAAGATTGGGACTTAGCTAACCATGAGAAGTTCCCTCACTTCGTGACAGAGTAGCTAATGCGTCGCGTTGTTGACACAACCAACCGAATGATTGCATTAGAACTGTGGAAGTGGCTCAGGGGAGTAGACAAGGCAGTTCTACTCAACTTGTTATGGGTGCCACACTATAGTCACACCCCCATTATAGTATTGGTCATCAAGCAACTACTATTCTTGGTTGACGATGGGTGTCTGTGGCTGGAGGAGCCAATACCCATCACTGATAGATTGATCCATAGGATCACGCGGCTGGCCTACATAGGGGAAAATCCAGCCATGATGTTTGGTAGAAAAGGTGGCGAGCATACCCTCACGAAGGCCATGAAGGAGAAATTCATGGTCGTAAATAAGTTACGAGGTTATGCCATCTCGAGTATCTGAGACCCTATAGTCAAGGTGGCCACGCAGATTTTCGTAGGAAAGGTTATGAGGAAGTGTCGCACTGATGAAGTATCAGTACCAGTTGTTTCTCTTGCAACGCAATGCACCAAAGGATTCTAGTTTAATTGGGCATGTTATCTTTGTAGTGAGTTCCTTGTGAACTGCCATGAAGTATAGGAGCTCAAAAATACCTTCCACTATGCGTGGCTCTTTCTATCTGTTATGTTGGTAGCCTAGGAGCTTCTAGAAGATAGTCAATTCCCCTTTGTCATGCTAGACCTAAAATAAGTAGAGAAGTACTCTTTGTTGTGAGTGACCAAGGATGATCAGCACATCAAGGATAGCAAGATCTTTTGGATCTTGATGGAAATGAACATATGCATGGCGCAAATCGCGGTTGTTGCCTACTGTGTTTGCCAACCTGCAAGGGTACATGGAGTTCAAGGTATAATTTCACCGTGTGACGATTAGGGCAAGGAAGGACCCTGAGTAGACATGGTATGACTTACCTTACTTGGCAAGGGATGAAACAATTGATGCAGTACTTGATCACTGGCCGGCACACTAGCACACTAACTCAGACTTGGTGGTGGGGTCGAGCAAGTCCACGCGCAATGCAAAAAGGAGGAGGCCAAGCTCAAGATGGCGTAGATGGATGAGAAGAGGAAGAAGGAGGCCACTGACAAGGCCCGGGTAGAGCACGATGCCACCCAGCAGAAGGAAAAGCAGATAAGAGAAATAGAGCATGGCTTTGACAAAGGCTCGAGGTCGCCTTCACTCGAAACAGGGGAAGAAATGGATGAGAAAATAGAGCAACATGGCACAGACTCATAGACAATGTCGAACTGCATCAAGCTTTTAAGGGAACAAGAAAATGTGGGGCTGAGGAAGAAATCCAAGGCTAGTAAGGCATCGTTGGACCCAATCACCCTCACTGAGGGATATTTGCATGAAATTGGAGACATGGTGCAGGATGTCACTATGGAGGCACTATAGTAGCTCAATCAGCAACAACAACTACCATTAGGGGCCATCCAGATAGGTTTGCAGAAGTTGGAGACTCGCGCATCACAGGCTGGCACGGTGTTCATCAGCCTCACTATCAGTACTTCAGAAGCTGCCGAAATGCTATGTATAAGGGTCTCACGCGCGATAGTGCTACCAGATGGAGCACTGACCACATAAAAGGAAGCTAATAGGCCCACTGTCAACGTCCTCAAGTGGGGTTGAAATTGGCAGTGCTCCCTGGCGAGGCGCTCCACCTACTACAGGATGGAGTGATTTCAAAGTTGAGGGCCCGCGAACATCGCGCTTTGCTGGTGATCACTGAGTAGAAGATTAATAATGAACAGATGGCCCTATAGCAAGAATATTCTATCAATGCCATGATCAAGGTAACTGACCAAAACAAGCGCACAGTTTAGGTCATGTAGGAGACATGCTGAATGGTCGCAGAGTTGGCCATTCCTGAGGAAGAACTGGTCAAGGTGAATATTCGCAAGGTTGCTACAGGGGTTCATGAAGCTCGCATAGAATCAGCTAAGGTTCAACTGGATCAGAACCTATATATTGCAGATTTAAAGTTGAAGGCCCAGATTTCAACTCTGCCAGAAGTAAAGGAACAGTGTGAAACCATTATCACAAAGCCGATAGTGGCAGTAGACAGTGCAGTAGCAGATTGCACACAACTTTTTGAACAGTCATTCGAGGTCTTGACGAGCTTGCAAGAGGACCCTAATGGACAACGCTGGATATAGAAGCACAAGAACTACAATAGCGCTATGACGAAGTAAAAGGTACAGTGAAAATCGTTTCTCTCACGGAGAGACTAGCGAAGCTGCAAGAGGTCAAAAAATTGAAAGAATAGGTCGATGCAATGCAGCACAAAGAGGCAGTGTTGAAGGCGTGCTTGAATCCCTTGTTGGATGAGGCTTATTCGGTCACGGCTTCTATTGAAGGAAAACTTGCTCATTTGAAAGCAACTTAGCAGAGGCTTTAGGTTGACAGTTCAGGACCAGCGACTGAGCAGTTAGTTGAAGAAGCGAAGCAAGCGGCCGTAGAGTGCACTGCCGAGGTTTTCGTCATAATGGTCAAGCTGGGATGTCTTCATGCCAAGATCTACATGCCCTCAGAGTGACTCAAGGGTGAGTCACCATGTTTGTGTTGGGAACCTGTTGGGAATGGGTTCCCCCAAGGACAGTTTTGGGGCTAAAACCCCATGTTTTGGGACAATTTTGTAATAAAGTTGTAAAGTCTCTGCATTTTTTGGTCATGGAGCATGAAGGTGTCAAGAGTCATAAACGGTTGTCCTCCCTTATTTTGTAAAATATAAAGTCAGTTGTAAATATCCACCCATGGTCCGCAGACCATGGGATTGTATAAAAAGGAGCTAAGTAAGCTCTAGTTAAGTTTTGGAGTAAGGATGAATGAAGTAAGTAATTAAGCATTGGGTCTAAGTATTCTCGGGTCTTAGCGTAGATAGAGGCTCTGTAGTTGAGTGCACAGAAGCCTAGGGTAGAAGTCAACAGCTCAGTGTGTGGACCCTTGCAGCTATGTGCGCAGGGTGGATAGAGTCTGTATTAAATTGAAGATATCGATAAAGAGAAGTATTCTGCAAATTTTTTGTACTTATTTCTTGTTAATTCATATGCTTATATTGCTTTTTGGGTTTAATTTACAATGTTTATGTGATGTGTGAATATGTGTGATAATATTGGTTAATTGATTACAAGTAAGAATATTAGCTTTTGCGGTGCTAACTGTGGTTGATTAGTAATATAGGTAAAATACTTGAGATAACTTGGAAACCTATATAATACATTGTCATAGCAACACGAAAGTACCTGGATTGTGGATTAAGGATACGCGAAGGTCAATCGTACACCTTCGCAGAGGTACTGAAGGGCGGAATAAAGGGTATAATTTCAGATACCTAAAGCTTAGTGACTTGTGCGAAAGTAGGAAAAAAGGGTATAAATCAACATCATGACCATCTCAGGGTGTGGAAACCTGGTTCCAGCATCCCCCCATACTACTTTGGGTGAAACTTCAGTCCATGCTCTGTGGTCTGATGCTAAAAGGGCCAGTAGTGTAGGGATTTGTTTGGCTAACTAACGTTGTACCTGGGTCAAGCCCCACAAATCCAACAACTTCATACCACAAGCTAGGATTGTTGGGATTATCCCTCCTCGTCTTAAAAATGGGTGAGGAGGCTTGGGGCATGAGATCCCTACCTTTGTCAAGTCAGGTATCTCACCCAAGCTAAGATTATGATGCATGTGTTCTACCACATGACTCTTAAGGGTCATTGTTGGGAAGATCAATAGGCAATAGGATGGGTTTAGTAGTAGCTCCCCTATGTCACCTATTTCTTGATATTGGTTGAGTTGTAGCTCCCCCATGACATATTTTCGGGTAGTAGATTGATGACATATTTCTGGGTAGTAGCCTGATGATATATTTCTAGGTAGTAGCCTACTCACAGATATTCCAAGTTGTAGCCCATTGATAGAGGGTGGTAGATTTTTCTCCCCATGATTCTTCTTCTTTAGAATTGAGAATTCTCTAGCAAATAGAGTTGAGAATATGTACACATGATTAGAGGATGAGATATTGATCGACGGAAAGGTTTTACAATTCAATTCTCACCAAATGAGAGGGAGCGTTAAAAATATGCAATTGCAGTCAAATTCAAATTTGAACTACTCATTTGAGGGAGATGATGGTGGCATTGAGTTCCTCTTTTTGAGAGGACCAAAATTGACCTAAATATCACCTCTTTTGGACAACCAGAAGTTGGTTTTTGATTTTGTACACCCACTCAAGGATATTAGATCAGGTCAGCTTCACTCTCATGCACACTTGGACAGGACCGCTTCAACATCAAATGAACATTTTTGGACACCCCTAGAAGCATATAAATACAAGTGACCTAGAAGCTCATTTGGATATCATCACATTCAAGAATCTTATTCTCTTCTATCTGATTTGGTTCAACAAGATCGATGGAGGAAAGGTTGTACATGGGTCTGAAGTCGTAGATCTGAAGTTCACACAAAAATTAGGGTTTTTGTTTCAGATGCATGCATAAAAAAGGGAAATGTTGTCCACATATGCACACATGCTAAGTCCAAGGTAGCGTCTGGGAGCTACAGATGCTCACATGCTAACCTAAAGGGAGCGTTCAGGATTTTGACTATAGTTGACCATCATCCAAAGTTTTATGAAGTTGTCTAAAGTCTAAATCAAGTGGTCTCTGATATATTATGCCACTGGAAACTGGTTTATGAAGTTTTTGGGTTGTATTACTAATCATATTATATTTGGATCATTGTACTCTTTGCTGAACATTTTATGAAAATCTATTAAAAGAAGAATTTCAAAGGGTTTTCCCCCTAGTGGGATTTTTCCCTGGTCTTTGACCAAATCTAGTGTCTCTTGTTGATGTGTTGATTTTCTTCTTTGTCATTTCATATATTGTTCTATCTTCAATTATTGTTGATTAATGGAAATACTAATTGTAATTGGAAATATTGCTAATTGAAGTTGGAAATTGGGCTAAATTAATTGATACAACATAGAACAATCTGAAAATTAACAATTTCTGTTGTGGGTTAAAGTTTTAATGGTGGAAGAGAAAGTGCTTCTAATATAGGGCTAATCCATGGCTGCTTAAAGCCTCCATACTCAGGGAGGGGTATAAGGTGGAAAAATTACCTAGGTTTGAGCAACGAAAATGTTGAAGAGATGGACGCAAATGACTCTAGGAAGGCTAGAAATCTGAGGGCACAGATAACTGAGCAATGGTGGGAGATGGATTTGTAGGAGATCTATAGATGACAAAGGGAGTTGCTCCAAGTAGGAGTAGTGTTAAGTAGCCTAGAAACCTAAGAAGGAAGAGTAAGTCAGTTGGAGTTGCAGAACGAAGGGGATAGAGATAAGGTGAGGCCTGGCCCAACAAGAGTGGTTGGGACTGATACAGTGACACAAGTTTAAAGAAGCGACATAGATTTCCTCCTGCTAAAGAGATGGGAACACTAGATAGATTGGGCCCTATAGGCCAAAGGGAGGGCCCAAATGATGACATGCACTTCATTATGAAGAGTTTTTTTTATGAAGATGATACATCTCCTGATGATAGTAACTTGTTGCCCAATAGTTCATGTATTATTGCCCCTGACCTTCCCTTGGTACTTTATGAAAACCCT
This sequence comes from Pinus taeda, assembly GCA_000404065.3. Lineage (NCBI taxonomy): Eukaryota > Viridiplantae > Streptophyta > Pinopsida > Pinales > Pinaceae > Pinus > Pinus taeda. Next base: position 35,535 of record APFE031688380.1, on the reverse strand, counting down.
GTTCAATTTCTCTCTAAGCTAGTTAAAATTATAAGCGTTCAAAAGGTGCATAATACCTACAAGGCTGGTATCTATGGTGGTAGAAATAGTAGTTTTAATTCAAGTCTCCAAGGGTCATCAAAAACTAGTTAATACTTTTCTTTCCGAGTAAACCATGTATGGTTGGCAACATGGTAGGATCCTTTACCCAGTATCCAGAGTTCTATGGAAAAGGGAATGAGGATGTCAAACAACATTGGTACTTGTGTGAAGCTATCTGGATAGCTCTTGAAACTTTGGATGCCACTAAGCTAATTGAATTTTAGACCACTCTTTGAGAAGAGCGTTGATATGGTTCATCAAGTGGTCCACCCTCAGATAGAATCCAACAATAGATGAAGTTTGACAGGAATTCGTTTAAGAATTAAAACTTCCACAAACTAATTAATAAGGGTTATCTGAACTATGAGAAATCAAGCAGTGAGAGGGAGAAACTGCATGCTAAATGATGCAATGGTTTAAGGATGCCATTGGAAAGATGAGTTACTCCATTAATCCCAATCACCAACGAGATTGGTCCATCGAAGCATTGTTGCCACTCACCCACATACCACTGACCCAACAGAAGATTGACACCCTACAAGATACTGTTGAACAAGAAACTAGTATCAAGTCTATGGTATCATATCCACACGAATATCAAGGAGGATTTGTTTCCAATAATCCTACTCTCATAAGATTGTAGCATCAAATCAATGATCTGACAGAGAAGTTGAGGGAAATTCACCCATCATAACTTGTGCAACCTCATATTTGTGTAACAATTTCCACACAGAAGGGCATCACACCATGAAGTGCCCAAGACTAAGGGGGCCAAGCACTCCATCCATACTGTTTGGGCTCTCTACATCTTTACATGCACCAGAGTTGTGCAAATTAGTACGCAAAGGTTTATATCTAGGCCACACATAGTTTCATGCCTTTCCTAACCAACATGGTTCATCTCTAAATGAATACTGTGAAATATGCCGAACATATGGACATCTTCCCCACCTCTATTAAATCTTACAAAAATATTTGAATGTCTTGAACAATTGTTTCTGTGAATTTTGTGACTCATTGATTCACCACACTGATCAATGTAGGGCATTAGATGCTCTCACTGACAAGTTGGATCATTTTTCCTTTAGGATTAATGAAGCTCCTCGAGGGTGAGGAGGTGGAGGAACAAGTGGTGGAAGAACATGAGACAGAGGTTTGATCCGATGCTACAATTTTCATCAGGAGGGGAACATCACAAGAGACTGCTCGCTAACCAAAAGACCTTGGTGCTCACAATGCAGAGTCAACACACATGCAACAAAATATTTCCTAGAACTAATCGCTAGATTGGAGGAGCGCAATTGACAAAGGGGAGAAAATTTTATCAATGTAGAGCCATGGGAACTTGAACCAACTTTGATGTCAAACATTAACATAGTCGCCCAAGGGGGAAGAAGGCAAGAGTTGAATCTGATCCAAGGGAGCAACCAAGGAAGCCTACTTCGCCAAAGAATTTTGATAATCCCAACCAAAAGAATAAGTATTATAAAGATGCCATGATATTTACCAATTGGTTCTAACTAATGGACCGCAAGGAGAGAAACCAAAAATTTTGAAGCCCATAAGCCCAAACCTACGATAGAACAATTCCCAACCTATAGAAGAATGGTTCAGGTTGTTTTTCCAGATCATGAATGATGGGAAGATGTTGGGGAAATTGCGGAAGATGCTTAAAGCTATTTTCAAGGATGCCAAGGAGCTCTTGGAAGGGCTCATCTCTGCCAATTTTCCTGAAAGGAATTCTAGACAGGTGTAGAGGAACAATAAAAGAACAGGGAGGGAATTTCATGTCGATGCCTAGATTGTAGGGTTCCATATCAAGGATACTATGCTAGATTTGGGTTCAGATGTGAACATTTTACCAAGGATGACCCGAGAAGTCTTGGGAAAACCTAAGTTGACATTCTCCCCAATCCAGTTGTGCATGGCGAATTAGTATTGTATACTCCCAGTTGAATTCTTGGAAGATGTGGAAGTAGACATAGCAAGAGTAAACATGTATGCAAACTTTGAGGTCATAGACATCATGGGAGACAAAGACCCCTATCCAACATTGTTGGGGATAGACTGGGCCTTCAAAAAGTATGTTGTGATTGAACTAATGAGGGAAACAATTACTTTTGAGGTGGAAGGAGTCAGGGTGATTCATCCCTAGATCCCTATCAAGGCCCTAGGTTCATTAAGCCAGTGGATGACATGGAAGAACCTGAATTACAGGATCAATTATATTGGCTTGCATTAGGTATTATATGGGTTGATTAGCTAGAGAAGTGTTCAGAGCTATGAAGTCAGATTAGAAGTTTCGTGGTGTTATTGTGTTTTCTTCTCGAAGATGTATGAATGGGAACTTCTTAAGACTATGGATGACAAAAAATCTTAACAATATAAATGGTTGTTAAACAGTGTAAATCTGCAGCAAATGATAGAAACAAAACCTACCAAATCCCTAATCTATGTCACAAAAATATTTAAATAGTAAAATGGAATAGTAAAATAAGCACAAATAACTCCAATAATCCAACGGAAACCAAATATATAAATAATATATTTTATTAAACAACAACTGTGAAGGGAACAAATAATGTCACCATTCCTCCTCTATGGTATAGGTTCTTGGTTATCCTCAATGTCTTCATCTTTTGTAGAGTCTCTCTCCTCTATAATGTGTAAAACCCAGCAAACAAAATGTTTGAGCTCAATGAGAAATCAAATGAAAAAGAAGATTGTGCACGACGGTGATAATAATCAGAGCTGCAGCAATGAGTGCGACAATGAAAAACATCGAAAGTGAAGAATGAATGGAAAACCCTTCTATCTATAATAAAATATTAGGTTATTCTAGACTAATGAACAATAATAAAATATTATTAACCCCATTCTATAATTAACCATTTGGAATATTTTATTATATTTGGTTTGTAGGGAAAATGTATTTAAAATTTTATTTAGAAAAAATAAATAAATAAATGGTTTATTTATCATCTCAAGAAATATGGTTAAGGAATAATAAACAAATAATGATTTATTTAATTATTCATAAGGGATTTGGTCAAGCTTGACGAGGAAGAATAACTAATTAGCGATTAATTAATTATTCCTAGAATATAATTGAATAAATAGTTATTTATTTAGTTATTCTTTATGGGTTTAATTATAAATGAATTAACAAATGTGGTTTAGCAAGTAATTTCTCACAATGAAAGCAATTTTACTAGGGTAAAATTGGCTCTACATGGTGTTCTTCGACCCATCTAGTAAATTATGGTTAGATGATCATTTTTTTGTGATAATATATTTCCCCCCAACGTATGAGTGTTAGGAGAAAAATGTATGACCGGAGTGCATTGTAAGGACACAATCACTAGACAACGAAGTGGAGTCAGAGAGAGAGAGAGAGAAAGAGAGAGACCAATGGAGCTAAAGCAAAAGAGGACAGTGACAAAGGGGGCAAGACCAATGCAAGTATCCTTTTATGTTGTCGTACCAGATCTCAGTGAGGTGGGGGAGGCATACCTATACCCGCCGAGATAACTTAGTACAAAAATAATGATGGGGCCAGAAACATGAAATTGAGCAATAAAATACATGGTGAATGGTACATGACATGTTGGCATAAATGACCCAAAAAATAATATAATGTGTCCCATATACATAATGCACTTGGAAAAAACATGAGCAAAGACGGAATATAATAACATTTGATTACATGAGATATAATGGCCCTTCTTTCAAAAAATTGGTGGGAGGGAGGGTAGAACAACCAAAGAAGCCTTGTTGAACAGGAAAGGGCTCTGCAAATTTGAATGGATCATCTGAAGGAGACATTCATGTGATGAATGTTGCAAGCAGTAGCAACCAAACCCATCAAATCGATGGAATTGCATTTGAGGCTGGAGCATAATAGGAAGGAAGTTGGGCATGTGGGGGGCTACCTTAATGGCCACCCCCACATGAGGTCTGAAACATATCACACACACCTAGGAATCACTGACACAATCTGTTGCATCACTGGACCATCAAGTGTAGGAATCATGAGCATGAAACAACCAAGTCAAAGGGAAATGATGATTCCCTTTACTTGATCTAAGGCACTGAACAAGAGTGAAAGATGGAACCAAGATACATCACCCTCTAGGCCATTCTTCTGGAATATATGTGCTAATGTCAACATAATAAGGTCTACCATAGGTGAGGCAAATGAGGATCCTCGACTAAGGCATGAGGGAAAATAGCAATGTGATTGATGGGCTTTGGTGAGCACCAGTATTGCAGCAAGAATGCCACAACTCTTGGGCTGCCAACTTTACTTTTATCAACCCAGTAGTTTGTAACAAACTTGGAAGCGTCGGTGTAGTATGCACAAGTACTAGTTCTCACTGCAGGTTGTCACTTGGTCAGCCGGTGCGAGATCACTAGGAGCTCAAGCCAACTTCTATAGAATTCAGAAGAAGCTCTATGTGTGATGAAAGGAAAGAAAGATTACTCTATAGATGCTATTCTAACTCCAGAAAGGATAAAGACTGGAATGTAAAGCAAAACTTAGTAAACCTTAATTAACAAGCTAATTCTACTTTTGCCAAAAACATTATGAAAACCATGAAGGAAATTCCATTACCTACTCAAGGAAATAAACAACATCTAACCATGCTATTTCTACAAGTAAATAAGGAAAAAAACATATATTTGGATTTCCATGTGATTTTATGTGAATTTAACATGCATCTAATTTATTGTGTGTGAGTGTGGCAGCGAACAGGTGGCGTTAGAGGGTGGTTTTGGAGCTTGGGAGGATGTAGGATGGTGTGGATGGGTCCTAGGAGGTCGTAGGTGGCCTTCTGGAGGCTTTTCCCACACTCATCCTTCAAAAGAAATCCTATAGGAAAAACTACAGGAGGACACAGGAAAACTACAAGAGGAAAACAAGGAAACTACAGGAGGCCTACAGGAGGAGGCCAAGAGAAATTTTCTTTGTTTGAGGGTGTGAAAGTGGGTGGAAAATATGGATGAATGTTGGAATGAGGTGTTAGGATGCCTAAGGTCTACCATGAATCACCAGGAGAGAGAAATATGATTGGATTTGCTCAAGGAGAGAGGAAGAAGTTCTATGAAAAATGTAGGAATCTAGGGCAGAATTGAGGTGAGGTTTGGGAGACCTATAGGGCATGGATCAGATGGAGGGCATGATTGTTGGTAATCTGTCCTACTATTGGAAGAGATCTACTACATGGAAACTGAGAGTCAACCAAGAAAATCAAGCAACTGATGAAATGAGTGCATACTAGGAAAAGCAGAGTTTTGCATTAAAATGGCCTAGACTATGATGCTTAGAAGGAAATGCTGGGAAATTTTGTAAGGAAGGAAAGCATGCAAAAGGATTATTGAAAATCATGAAGTTAACATGATGAGTAAGATCTAAAGCAAAGAAAAACTGGACTAGCAACTTACTAGAGAGCTGCCAACACTAGAAGTCCTATGAATGAGGAAAATCTGTTTTTTGGGGCACCAAGAGAGTCTTTGCCTCAAATCATGGTCCTAGAGGGAGGAAGAGAGTCCAAGGTACTACTTCTAGCCTTTTGAATCTTTTCTGTTCATTTCTTAACTTGCTACAGAAACTACAAATGGAAGTAAGCGACTAAATCATCAAAAGCAACCTATTCTTAACCATAAAAGAAATACATCTAATAGCAAATTAATCTACAAACTGAAGTAAAGCATACAAATACAAGTAAGGAGAAACTTGGATGCTTGTATTGGGCCCTAGCCCAAGAGCTTTATCCCTCTGAGGTAACTTAGTGCTAGCTCAAAAAGGATTCTATCTTTATTATAAAAAAATAACAAGATTACATAAAACAGTCACATAGAAATAAGCTCGAAATTTGAGTAGAGTTTACATAAGAAAAAAAGTCGACCCTAGTGAGGCCCTAGGCCTCTCTACTTATACATCTAAAGCTACCAACAACTTCCTTTAAATTAGGGAGGCTTGGCTCCCAAAACTCAAGATAACTAACAATCATCTTCCACTTGCTCGGCTGCCTTCTAGTGCATGATTCAGTTGCTTGTACTCCGAGATGAATGAAGGGGAATTCGAAGTGAGGAGTAATAAATGAGGGGGATTCCCTCCTATAAGTCCTCTCCTCTATCTACTTCGAGTTATTGCTACAATTTGACCATTGGATCCTTGACTTTAACCTTGAAATCCATCAATAATCAGCATTAAATACATGTTAGACCACATGGCATCATAACTAACTCAACTCACCCTATAAGCATAAATATAATCAAAAAATCATACAATAAGCTAAGAGAATGGTTGATTTGACTGGGTTAGGAGGTAAAATGAACCCATATAGTTACTCATTTATGAGGCTCATCATCACCCCCTATTGAAGGTGTTTCTCATCCTCTAAGCAACCTACTCAATCTCTTCATCTTTTATGGCCCTGGTGGCCTCCATAGCATTCCAATATTTTTATGTGGTCTTCTCATGTTCTCCATAAAATCTTGCATTCTTGTCTATGTCCTTCCACTTCTCCTCCTATTCTTCTTCTCTTCTGCCTTCTAGCATGGCTAATATGAGTGGAGGACTCAGCTTGAGGCCAATCCAATTGACCTTTAGCCTTTGCATGGAGCACTTGTACATTGGCACTCTTTTTAATGCCTCCTTCAGCCTCATGGGAGAATGGTATTCCCTAATCTACAAGCTGTGGGGTGTTATAGAAATTTTTGGGCACTTCAACCCCAATCATAAATGTCCATAAACTGAGGGCTCCTAAGTCCCTAAAAGTGTTGCTTCACTGCCTAAAGGAACAAGGTCAGCTGATTACACATCATCTCCCAGAAGTTCTCCACTAAAAACTGCTCATAAATGGTCAAAACTGGACCATACTGAAAACCCAGTGCAGAGGATGCGATGCATATCACCTTCCCAATGTACAGGGTGCAATGCATACTGAATGGCTCCTCTGTAGGGTGCGATGATTGGGAATGGACAAATGGCAGGGACAAAATGCGAGGTGGAAGATCATGGAATCTTCCAGAAGCTTCCCCTTTGACACTTGCCTCTCTGCTATCAACCAGGGATGAGTAAGAGATCACCATTCTCCAAGTGCAAGTAGGAACTATTAGAGATAGGACACTAATCAAAACCCCAAAAGATGACTCACTTCCCTTCAATCATCTATATATGGATCCCTCATCACAGAGATCCAGAGGCTGGAATCTTGTATCTTGTAGAGAAGTGTTGTTGGTTTTCTGGTGTATATTCATAGTGTTGGGTGATCTAAGCTTTACTTGAGGTGAAGAAGGGCTTTCTAGCTGGAGGATGATGTTGGGTCAAAACATATGGTTGTAATCCTCTTACTACTTTTCATCTTAATAAAGCTATTCAAGTTTTCCTCCATATTCTTCTATGTTTACTTATATATGAATTTGTATGGTTAACACACATCTGGTCCTGTGTTATTTGTGAATATAGATCTTTGTTCTTAGATATTATTATGTTGTTGTGATTCCACAGGTGCTCTTTGAAGCTAGGCAGATGAAGAAGAAGTGGCAAAGTTATATCAGGAAGGAGAGGGAATCAATCGCAAGACTAAGGTTGGTCTCCTTTGTTCCACTCCTATCTATTTTCATAAAGGAAAGCGAAAGTAGACTTTACTTGTTTGCTTCTAAGATAGCTACTAATCTTAGTGGGAATAGCAGCATCCGAGTGGACACTATTCCTGGTAACAAAATGGCGACTCCGCTGGGGACCGACTAGATTGTTTCTTAGCCTATCTTTGTTTCTTTTATAAACTTACAGACGGAGCCTGAAGCCAAGCCAGTTAGCCTTCGAACTACATTTGTTATACAAATGCAAAGTAGATCAATGTTGCTTCAGTCTATCTCTGGGTTTTCTTTATGAATTCAATCTGCAAACAGTCTAATTGCCTAAGTGGTGGCTCTAGTAACCTCCTTAGATCTACCCCTGTGTTTCACATATACTGAACATCACTTACTCGGCCTAAATCCCTGAACTGAATTGCAAATTGCGAGTAAAAACTTGTTTAAAGTCTCACACTGGTACCATCGCACCCTTCCTTCAAGGCAGTCTGTATGCATCGCACTTCCCAAGTGCAGTAGGTGCGCTGCATACTGAATTCACTGTGTGACAGGTGCGATAGTCAGGGAAGGTTAACTTTACCTTCAGACTTTGGTTTTTTCCTCACTTTTTTCAGTCCTATTCAAGAGTTTTGTTCTCTGTGGTCAGTGTATCTCTGTGAAAAATCCCTTCTCTTACATTATTTTGCCTCCATAGTGCAAAGAACCATAAATGTTTTTATGTATTGTGTGCCATTTTCAATTCTCTTTTGCAAAAAAGTAGCATAGTCGAACTGTCGTTTCTTGATCTAGAAGTGTCGTAGATGTCATTTTCAGTTTTAGAAGATAATCCCATTATTCTTGATAGTCGATTATACAATTACTATTGCATATGATTTGAATTAGTAGTTTTTAAAGTGTCGAAAAGCAATTTTCATTTCTAAATCGCAAAGTGTCTCTCTTACCTTCACTTCATTTTGAAAAGAAATTTGTTGAGTATTGTCGCTTTGAAAATTAATTCAGATTTGTACATAGCTTTCTTATCATCATTCATACATTAAGAAGGCTGAAATCAAATACATGCATGTGCATTTGAATTTTGACTTCTTGGTTTGATTTAGTACAGTGCATTTAGCGTGTGCTCTGTGCTCTTTGCTGAAAGATTCTTAACTTTCTTTCCTTAGTAGCTAGGATTTTCATTGCCAAAAGAAGATTAAGCGTTTGTTTATCATCTTAGATTGCATTTTATGAATTATATACACATCACGTGGTGAACCTAAAAGGAAAATTTGTTAAGCAAGATCAGCTTTAAATAAATTTAATGAATCTAACAATGCTTTGGAACCTAACGCACAACATCTAGAGGTCTAGGCTAGAGATGTATTCCGGCGTCGTAAAACCTGGTAACTGTTGTATTCATTATTGGTTGGGTGATTCCTCCACTCTAAGACGGCAAGTTCCAGTACGGACTTGTGCTCCCACGTACCGTCGAGTATATTTTGGGAGACCACAATAGGCTACATCCTTTATCCTTAGGAAGTCATGTCTGCCACCCTATCGATCGTAATGCACTGAACACAACATTCGGGAAGACTGACTGCCATACCGTAAAAAGTATTCTGCAGTTTTGCGATTTGTTTGGTAATCCCCTCTACCTAGATCTCCAAAAAAGTCCATTTTGCTCCTTTTTAGACTCAAAGGAAAAGGTCCTCTGAGCACTTGTCACTACAGGCTCAATAAAAATCGAAGGCAACTAGAGTCATCTTTTGTTTTTTCTCGACTCTTTAAAATTGAAAACACGAGTTGTGTCAAAGCATCTAAAAATTTATTTTAATCGGAATAACATCACAATTTCCCTCATTGGTCTTTAGGTTGAGAAAATGGAGTCTACCAACCAAGGATTTCCCCTTGGAGGAAATCCTAGTCCCTTCTCCTCTTGGGGAGATGTTGGTGCACCCCATATGGCCACATTGTTACTTCCAGGTTTGAAAATTAGTTTGCCTGTCTGGCTCTTCTCTACCTCTGTCGTTCAGAATCCCATACTTCCTGAACAGTCAAGTCAGCAACTAGATGACACTAGAGTTGCCTCCCAACCTTCTACTTCGTCTGATTCTCCCTCTCCTCCTTCCTCTTCGCTTGATAAAGCCGATAAAGCTAAAAATCAAGCAACTGAGAAGAAGAAGAAGTAGAAAGAGAAAAAGGAAAAGAAGAAAAAGGAACCAAAATTGAAAGGGGGCAACCAAGCATCATCTAGCGAAAATCCTCACACCGCACCGTCTAAACTAAATCTCCTTGTGTCATTGCAATGGAGACCACTGTCACCGAGATTGTCCCTGCATCCCTCGGATCTTAATGGACTGGTCTCGTCGTTTGCACAATCTGGTGTCATCAACCTTTGATGATCATGTTGAATGTACACCATAAACCAGTGAAAGTGAAGCACCTGGACAGAAAAGGAATCCCAGATTTCCTTGTAAATTGTGTGAAGGAAATCACGCCATCCACCGTTGTCCCTTCCTTGATGAAGCTAAAAGAGTTTTGGATGACTGTCCTGCTTCATCGCTACGGCTTCTTCCTGGATATAAAAAACTCTTGCCAAGTCCACCATTGGTTGAAACTCCGGCTGGCCCATCATTTTGGTCGGTTGAAGCGTTTATCATTGAAAATGAACCCTCTAAATCCATACCAGATGAAAGTAAAAAGTTCGAGGCGACAGTTGACCTGGTCTTGCCTTCAGAGTGTTCATCTTCGAATGATACTGTCACTGAAGAGAAAGAGAACGACACCGTTCAAATTCTTTTCATAAACACAAACTTCGATGAACTTGGGGGCAGTCCACCCGTTCCTTTATTGCGAAGGAAGTTCATCAGAGTCATATCTGACCGTCTATTCGGTCCCACCACCAAGCAACCTAGTCATTTCCTTCGACTGGAATCTACTAGGCAAACCCCGTTTACCAGCTAGTGTACCATTCAAAATCATTGTAAAAGCTTACAGAATGGTCATGGTTGGTACCGTCATCGCTGAAGGGGCTTCTGTGAATATCCTTTCCTCAACTGCTTGGAAAGCATTTGGTTTGCCATCACTTTTGCCTGAAATGAGAAATCTGATAGGCTTCGACAAAGGAACCAGTCGACCTTTAGGGATCCTTCCAAATGTGCCCATTAATTTGAGAAGGAAAACCGTTCACATGAACATGATGGTAGTTCAAGGACCTTGGATTATAATCTACTCCTTGGATGCAACTATATTTATTGCATGGGAGCCATCGTCTCCTCACTCTTTAGAGTAA
>APFE031688380.1:4616-14707 GCA_000404065.3 Pinus taeda | reverse complement strand
GCTAGATCATGAAAAAATGTTGTCAAAATAATGTATTGTATTGTATCTTATTACAAGTCGCCTCCCAGCTCGAAAAAACTTCAGATCCTCATAGTAAAGCATTTCACCCGACATCAAAAATATTAATGAGCTCATGCTTTAGGGGGCAACTGTTATAGACATTTTTGGGCACTTCAACCCCAATCATAAATGTCCATAAACTGATGGCTCCTGAGTCCATAAAAGTGTTGCTTCACTGCCTAAAGGAACAAGGTCAGCTAATTACATCATCTCCCAGAAGTTCTCCACTAAAAACTGCTCATAAATGGTCAAAACTGGACCATACTAAAAACCCAGTGCAGAGAGTGCGATGCATATCACCTTCCCAGTGTACAAGTTGTGATGCATACTGAATGGCTCCTCTGTAGGGTGCGATGGTCGGGAATGGACAAATGGCAAGGACAAAATGAGAGGTGGAAGATCATGGATTTTTCCAAAAGCTTCCCCTCTGACACTTGCCTCTTTGTTTTCAACCAAGGAGGAGTAAGAGATCACCATTCTCCAAGTGGAAGTAGGAACTATTAGAGAGAAGACACTAATCAAGACCCCAGAAGATGAATCACCTCCCTTCAATCATCTATATATGGATCCCTCATCACAGAGATCCAGAGGCCGGAATTTTGTATCTTATAGAGAAGTTTTGTTGGTTTTCTAGTGTATATTAATAGTGTTGGGTGATCTAAGCTTTAGTTGAGGTGAAGAAGGGCTTTCTAGCTAGAGGATGATGCTGGGTCAAAACATATGGTTGTAATCCTCTTGCTACTTTTCATCTTAATAAAGCTATTCAAGTTTTCCTCCATATTCTTCTATGTTTACTTATATATGCATTTGTATGGTTAACACACATCTGGTCCTGTGTTATTTATGAATATAGATCTTTGTTCTTCGATAGTAGTATGTTACTGTGATTCCACAGGTGCTCTTTGAAGCTAGGCAAATGAAGAAGAAGCGGCAAAGCTCTACCACGAAGGAGAGGGAATCAAGCGCAAGACTAAGGTTGGTCTCCTTTGTTCCACTCCTATCTATTTTCATAAAGGAAAGCGAAAGTAGAATTTACTTGTTTGTTTCTAAGATAGTTACCAGTCTTAGTGGGAATAGCAGCATCCGAGTGGACGCTATTCTTGGTAACATGGGGTAAGGTGTTCCATCTTCTCATACATTCATGCACACAGTCCTCCCCAAGTAGCCTAAACATATCTTCAAAGTGTGCAATGGATTGTTCTTGATTGGCTAGATATTTAGGTGCAATTTTAGGGTCATTTGCAAGCAGGTTGTGTGTGATGATGAGTTCCATAGGATATGATGGCTCAGATCTTATCATCAATGGTTCATTCTTCTCTTTTATTAACAATATTTTCATTTCTATTGCCCTCAATTCCTCATGGTTCATCCATGTTTCAATGGCCATTAATTTCAAATCCCCTAGATTGGCATTGGGGTCCCACACATTCATGTCTACGAGGGCCATGTTGTGTAGGTATAACTCTGCCATTTTTGCTTTATTCTCTTAGGTGATTTAGTCACACAAATCCATGAACTACCTATAATCTTGGAAAGGCATTGTGCCTCTTTGTGCCAAAGTCTTTATTTGGAATTGAAGCCATTTATCCTTCAGATAGAGGCCATAAGATTTTGTTGGTGTTCTGCATTGTAATGCTTCCATGGATATGTTGGCCATGTATGCTAGTTGAGTCTCTTTCTCCTGCAGCTACCTCCTTAGTAATTCATTTTCATTCTCAAGGTGGATTATTGTAATGGCTTCTCTGTCTCTGAGAGCACACAATTCTTTGCCTATTTCCTTGAGTTTGTCTTCCATGTGGCCAATATCCTCAACTCCTTTGGACTTGGCTATCTGCATCCACCTATGTGTTCTTACTCTCTCTTTTTCCAATTCGAAAAATAGTGGAATGAAAAATTTATGTGGGATTATCCTGCCTCCCTAAAGTAGATTGTAATAAGAGGGAAGATTAGGCTGGGGTGAGGTTCTTTTAGCTCTTGTGCTTCCTCCTTCACCTCTCGCTATCCTCCTATATTTTTCTCAAGCTTTTGTGTCTCCTATAGTTTAGACAATTGCTCCTATAGGACTATTTCAGGGTCCTATAGAACTACCTTTCCCTTCCATATAGAAGATCTTGGAGTCCCCCTTTCATAGGTTATAGGAGTCGTGGAAGGAGATTCTTTCACCTTGGCAGATGGTGAATCTTCAATGGTAATGGGAATCTTTGAGAAGGGTTGAGGTTTGCTTGTTTTAATTCTTGTGCTCTTCCTTGCCCTGAAATACATGGAGGTTTTTATTTTCCTCTTCTACTTTGGCTTGACTGGTGTACTGAGGGTAGTGAGGGCATCTATTACTTCTCTTTCCAAAGTTTTAGGGGACTCTTCTCCTTGCTCTTCCCTCTCTGCCTCCTTTTCTCCTTCTTCTGTCCCTTTTTCTTCCTTCTGCCCTGTCCCTTCAACTCTCTCCTCCTCTAATTTTGTTCTTTCCTCCCCCCTCTCTTGCTCTGTTATGTACCACTGGCTTCACTTTCTCCTCCTTGATATCCTCCCTCCTCACTGATAGCAGGACTGACATCATAGGTTAATGCCTTGATGTCATCCTCAACTTTCATATTTCTGAAAATTTCCCATGCTATAGGAATTGTAAGGGTATGGAGGGTTTCCTCTACAAGGATTTTGATTAGGCCATGGTGAGATACCTACTATGAATTTCCTTCTTGTACCTTGGTGTTGGAGTCAATGAGGGACTGAAGGAGAAAGTAAGGGATATTGAGCTTTTGATGTGCTAGGGTATCCATGCCATATCTCAATTCTTGGAGGATTCTGAAATGATATCCATAAACAATGTTGTACTTCCCGTCAGAAGAATTGTATTTGATTATTTGGTAGCTAACCTCATCCCAGGGAAATGGTATACTAGTCCTCCTAATTCCATTTTTGTCTTCCACATGGGTTTTATTATCTTGGAAAAATTTCTTCTTGGCAGCCTGGCCAATTGGTTTGTCATCTTTACTCCAAGGCAGCCCAAGAGGAAGGGTAGTGACCCTACTGATAAATTCAGGGGTTATTTCCATGGAGAGGCCTCTAATGGTTATAGTAGCATGAGTTCTTGTGTGACGGACAAGAGAGAGCAAATTCATGGGCAATTTCATCATCAAACCCTCTAAACTTCTCAAATAAATTCATCCAATTTTCCCTTGTGAATATTTCCACCACTTGAGGATGTGCATGGAGTGTGGGGGAGTTAGTGGGCTATTTTCTCATAAACCCACCTGTCATACTACCTGTACTTATTTGGAAAAACCAAATATGGAGGTGGATACAACAAATTTTGAGTGAAATAGAAGAACAGAGGAGACTGTGTTTTTTTTTAAACAAACAGAAATTTTTTATGTATTTTCTTACCTCTTAAAGACTCGTTTTATCTTCAATTTGAGACCATTATTTCATATTTTGATACATAATCAGAGGGACTTCATGAACCCTACCTCTTTAGACTGCAATTTTTGCCAAAAATAACATTTTCTCCCTTCAAAATTACTCACTGCCCCTCCTCTAGAAATCTGTTGTCCCTCTTGTAGATTTCATTTAGGTGCTCCTGTAGATTTCCTGTAGGTGGTCCTATAGAAAATGTCAAGAGAAATAATATGGAGTAAATCGATGGAGGATGGTGTATACGAGGCTATGGGGGCATAAGGAGACTGTTGTGGCCGAGTTACGAGGAGAAAACTTAAAGAAAAGGTGGTGAGAATAAGCGGGGAGGAGTGCTCATTACCTTTTATGGATATTTTCGGTTATGTGTGCTGAGATGGCAAGGTTTATGTTGCCTGAATTAGGACCATTGGTCCTCACCTACTTGGTCATCATGGCCCCTCTTCATAATCATCCCTCATTATTGCATTGGAGTTAACTCTTCCTCCCAATACCTGTACTTGGCATCTTATGCTTGAGTTGATTGTGCGCATGTGTGGGTGACATCTCGATTGAGAGGAGTCAACTAAATGAAGGTGGCCAAGTCAATTGGCCACATTTCAATTTCAACCATCTCATTGCCTTCGTATGATTTCTAATTTCATAGATGCAAATAGAGGAGTGAATTAGTTACTTACCTGTGATCCGAGTGTATTTGCTGCCATCGACTGTGAGGTGTTGCTACATGCTTTCATTTTCCTTCATGCATGTTGTCTCTACTTGCTAAGATGTTTTTGTGTGGTTTTGTAGGTTCTTCCTTTGCTAAAATTGAGCTGCACGTGCCTTTTCAACCTACAGATGTGCACTCTTTTGCTATTGGTTCTGAACTTCTATGGGATTAGTTGCTACAGGAATTCCTACAGGAGCTCCTATAGTTTCTTCTCCCTTTGAAACTTTAACTTTTCCCTGTGCTTGTAGCTCAAGAATAATGCCAGAGGTGTAATGAGTGATGAAGGGATAGTAGGTAAGCTTCAGGCAAGGTTATTGGTGCCTTTTCATTTTATTTTTTTTCAAAACTGAAAAATTGTCTTCTGTGTTTTCTTCTTGGACAGGAAAAAAATAATGATGCTTGGAGTGTGATGTAGGCTTGGAAATGATGGTAAGGAGGCTTGTAGGTGATAAGAGGGATCATAGGTTCCTCATGAAGTTATTCTTATCCCTCAAACTACCTCCTGTAGATACTTTTGGCTCTCTGTCATTCTTACAAGAGCCTCCTATAGAAAACACAAAGCCTATTGTAGAAAACACAGTTTTGAAAGAAAAAAGGTACAGTGGGGCGAAAGAGATTCCATAAATGATGGAGGAAGGTGTGGAGAAGATGAGATGGGTACTGGTATGAATTTCAAGGTTCCCTTGGCACCTTATTCTGCTCCCTGTAGTCCTCCTGCAAACCTGCAATGCAATAAAAACTCATTTTTCTTTCTCTTTTTTTTTTTTGAAAACAACTAGGGTGCCTCAGAGAGGTTTTCACCCTAATTTCCTACCCTGTGGTTTTCACCCAGTGATCTTATTCTTTCCATTTTTTCTCTTTTTTTCTCTCTTTTTTTTATGACATCACTAGGTCACCTCAGGAGAGGTTTTCAACCCAATGATCAGACTCAAGTGCCTCATGGAGGTTTTCACTTGAGTCCTTATTTTTCTCTTTTTCTTCAGTGAGTGGGTGAAGTGGGAGCTAGGACATGCTCCACTACCATCACTGTTTTATTCAAATATTCAATAAACTCTCTCTTGGAGAGGGGTTTCATATATACTTTCAACCGATGTCCATTGACAAGCATGGGGATGGCTTCATCATCAATGGTTCTGATCAGAACTAAACCATTGTCATTGCATTTCTCCATAGTGTAGGGTCCCAGCCATCTTGTCCTCAGCTTGCCTTTGAAATCCTTGTATCTTGAATCATAGAGTAGTGCCCGATCTCCCTCTTGGAATTGCGTCTCCCTGATATTTCTATCATGCCATATCTTTCTCTAGAGTTGAACTACCTCTGTATGGAGAAGGGCTTGTAATCTGTATTCATCCAATCCATTGAGTTGAAGTAATATTTCCTTCTGTGCATGGCTGAGGTCTAGGTCTAGCTGAGTTTCCATCCTTAGGGTATTGAATTCAAACTCTATTGACAGCAAAGCCTTCTTCCCATAAACCAGTTCATAGGCTGTGAACCCCGTGGTGGTCTTCCATGTTGTGTTGTAGGCCCAAGTGGCCTCAACTAATCTTTCTTCCCTGTCTTTTCTGCTACTTCTCACTACCTTGGTTAGGATCCCTTCCAATGCTCTGTTAGTGACCTCCACTTGCCCATTGGCTTATGGATGGTAAGGGGTGGAAGTCCTGTGCTTGATCTTATGATGTGTGAGCAAGTCTTTAATTAGGTTGGAAGTGAACTGACTTCCTTGGTCTGTGACCAACTCTCTTAGATACCTGAACTTGTAGAATATGTTTTCCCTCAAAAACTCAACTAATTTTTCCTTTGTCATTGCTTTGATTGCTTTTGTCTCCACCCACTTTGTCAAGTAGTCAGTGCACACAATGATGTACCATTTCTGCTATGAAGGGGGGTTGATAAGCCCCATAAAGCCCATGCCCCACTTCTCAAATGGCTCAAAGGTCACTTGAGGCTGCATGGGAATTTTATCCTTTGGAGTGGGTTTCCCCATCCTTTGACACTAATCACACTGGCTTGTGTATCTCCTCACATCTTGATGAAGAGTGGGCGAGTAGTAGCTTGCTTGAAATATCTTGAAGGTGGTTCTTTTTGCTGCAAAATGACCTCCACAAGGCCCGTCATGACAGTTCAGGAGGATGTCAAAGACTTCCTCCTCCCTGACACATCTTCTCAAGATTTGATTTGGGCCAAGTTTGAAGAGATTGCCTCCATCTAGGTGAAAGGGGCACTTTTCCTTATTATCTTGTTCTTCTCTTTTGAGGATAGGTGTGGTGGGAATTGTGCTGAAACCAAGTAGTTTTCTATATCAGCAAATCATAGAGAGAGTAATGATATAGAAAATAGGTGTTCATCTAGCATTTGGTCATCCACCATTCCTTCTTCATTTGCAGGCAAATTCACTCTAGACAAAAATTTAGCGACAACATTCTCTTTCCTAGGATTATCAATAATTGTCAAATCAAACTATTGCAATAAAAGAAACCATCTAATAATGCAAGCATTTACATCTAGTTTGTTCATTAAATATCTAATTGCAGCACGATCAGTGTTCACAAAGGTTTGATAGACTGTGATATAATGTTTCAATTTGTTTAAGGAATGCACGATAGCTAGGAGTTCCTTCTCGGTCACTATATAGTCTAACTCTAACTTTGACAAGTTTTTTCTTATAAAGTATATGGTATAAGGTAATTTTCATCAATTTTTCCTAAGGCTACTCCTATTGCTTTGTTTGAGGCATTTGTGTGAATGTGAAAGGGTAGGGCCCAGTTTGGGCCTCTGAGAATTGGGGTAGTCACTAGCTTGCTCTTCAAGGTATCTAGGGCTTCTTGACAGTTTTCCGACCATATGAACTCAACATCTTTGCCTAGGATGCCAAACAAAGGAGAGGCTAACTTGCTGAAGTCTTTAATGAATCTCCTGTAATATCCATCTAAGCCTAGGAAACTTCTGACATCTCTCACCTTTTGAGGAGGTGGGACCCTTTGGATGATGGCAATTTTGTTGGGGTCCACCTGCAATCCTTGTTGAGATATTGCATGACCTAGCACGATCCCTTCAGTCATTAAAAATTCACATTTTTCCAGACTGAGGGATAGGTTCATCTCAATACACTTATCTAGAACTTTTCCTAGGATAGATAAAGCTTCCTGAAAGTCAGAGCCATAAGGAGTAAAATCATCCATGTATATTTCTACTGCATCATGAACCAATTCAAAAAATATACTCAATACCACTCTTTGGAAAGTGGCTGGAGCAGTGCACAAACCAAAAGGAAGGACCTGATATGCAAAGGTACCCCAAGGACAAGTGAAAGTGGTCTTATCTTGGTCCTCCGGGCTGATTTGAATTTGATTGTACCAGCTAAACCCATCTAGGAAGGAGAAAAACTTTTTCCCTGCCAAACCGTCTAACACTTGATCTATGAAAGGTAGAGGAAAGTGGTCCTTTTTAGTGGCTTTGTTCAATTCCCGACAGTCAACACAGATTCTCCACTTACCATTTTTCTTTGGCACTAGCACCAAAGGAGAGACCTGTTAGGGCCTAAATCTACCTCAGGCTGAGAAAGGTAGGATCTAGGGTAACATCAAACCACGCTTAACCTGGTAGCTAGCCCTACCAGGTCGGGAGAGGGCTCTCTCCTTGTCAATATCAGCAAAATATGATCAATGAGGCTTGAGATGGCTAATGTGAAGACTTATTTTAGGCTATGTATGTGTTTAGAAGAGTTTGATTGAATTTGATGATGTTTTGTTGGCTCAAATGTGAAAGGTAGATTTGGGTCTGGGGAATGAGGCTCAATTTTGCAGAGAACTCTATGGGGCGAGGTAGGAAAATGGTTTAGTATTTAAAATTGAGTGAGATGGAGAGCTTATAGACTAGTGAGGAATTGAATAGGGCATGAAAGTCTTAGGGATCCTCTTCAAATAGCTGAAAACATAAATAACTAAATAAAACCCTAGGTAGAGCACTGCAAATCAATGAATTCTACCTTTATCCTTGTTTCATTTAGTTAAGATGAACAGAGAGAGATAATGGCATACATAAAACACATGTAAACTTGTAGTTATAGAAGGAAACACAATACCAAATCAAGTTGCCAGAGGAATCCCATAAAGTGCTGCAAACCCTGGTCTATTCCTTTGCCAAACTGCTGAAATGAGTATACATTAAAGCTCCAATATTTCCCAAAAGTCCAACCTTGCTAATGAATGAAAAACAAGTAGATATAGGCAATAAAAAACTCATCCTAGAATTTAGGGGTCAAGCTCATAAGTTTAGGAGCTGTTCCAACAAAGTCTAAACTGAGAACTAAAAAGTAGGTAGTGGAACAGCTTGCCTCTAAAAACTAAGGAATTGATTCATTCAGTTGCAAACTACCTTTTCATGGATGAATCTACCTCTATGAGTGAAAATTTAGCATAATTACATCAAAATCCATCAAGTCACATTAAATTACATCATGAGTTTGACTATTAGAAGGAGAAAAGTCAAACTGTGAAGAAACTAGGCAAAAAACAGAGTTTTTTTGGCCAAAATGAGCAAATTTTCCACTATGCACCGCATTGATTTCCCTATGCATAACACTATTTTACAGATGATTTTGGAGGCCCTAGTGTGCACCAAACTTACTCCAAGTTGGCTTGTTGGAAATTTCTACCTATCTACTTTCCCGAACAAGTGGAATTTCTAAATTTGGCCTCCATTTTCCCCTCCAAAACTGAGTTCTCCCAACACTACTTCCTGTGTGTCCAAAAAGGGGCAGAAAGGTCATTTTTGAGGTGTTTTTGACCTTTTGGGAAGCTCAAAACCTATTAAAATTTCTTGGCCATTTGTGGGCATTCATATTTTTCCATGAAAAATCCAAAAATTCTTAGTTTTCCTCAAAAGGAGGTCCCTAACAAAAGTGTGTGCCAGGTGGTGCGGCGCATCAGGTAGAAAAACCTGTTTTTCATGCCAAAAATTTCAAAATTGCAAAAAGTGTCCCAAATTTCTTGAAATTTGGGTTGAGTGTCCTTCATTAAGTGTTGTGTTGGGCCAAGGAAGCCTCAGCCAAGATCTAGATTCTATCTTGCTCTTTATGCTTCCTTGATGCTTTCTTCAACTTGGCCTTCAAAATCATGATTCTAGCTTTGCACACCTTGCTTCTCACCAAGTAGTGGTAGGCCATGTGCCTCAACATAGTTTTCCCTCTGTTGGCCTTCTCAAGCATATTTTCCAAGTGGATATTTTCTCTCTCAAGCCAAGATTCATGATCATCATCAATTTCTTGTTCAAGTGGTGTCATCTTGACTTTCCTCCTCTTGGCAGCTTGTCGGTTTTCTCATATGTTTTGTAGCTCATTGTTGGCATTATGAGACAAGTGTTGTCCTTGATGGAAAATCACTCAGATGATAAATTATAGTGCAGCCAAGTTATTTTCAATTTCACGGAATTTTATGCAGAGAAAAGTTTACTTCATGTAGAGAAAAGTTCACGGAATTTTATGCAAAGAAAAGTTTATTTCATGTAGAGAAAAGTTCACGGAATATTATGCAGAGAAAAGTTTATTTCATGTGGAGAAAAGTTCACGCACTTTCATGGTTGGTTCATGGTATTAGTCCCACACTTTTTGATCCTATGGTTTTGGCCCGTGGTATTGGTCCATGATTTGAGGAAGAGATTGCCTATATAAAGCAAAGGAGATCATTTGGCTTGGGTATGCTTTTGGGTTGAATATCTTAAGATCTGAAATATTGGGTTATTGTTTCAAAAGCTCGATCTATATGAAAGTGAAGTGGAAAGCGAATCTGTGAAGAGTGATC
Organism: Pinus taeda; assembly: GCA_000404065.3. Taxonomy (NCBI): domain Eukaryota; kingdom Viridiplantae; phylum Streptophyta; class Pinopsida; order Pinales; family Pinaceae; genus Pinus; species Pinus taeda. The sequence goes on along the minus strand of APFE031688380.1, from coordinate 4,732 downwards.
TCTCGAGTGCTGCAGCTGCGGAAGTGCGGAGGCGCCGCAGGAGACGCTGCAGGAGACGCCGCAGGAGGCGCCGCAGGAGATGCCGCAGGAGGCGCCGCAGGAGACGCCGCAGGAGG
>APFE031688379.1:0-22970 GCA_000404065.3 Pinus taeda | reverse complement strand
TTCTAAGGTACTTGAAGGGAACTCAAGACATTGGAATCAAGTATACACAGGTGGATGACTTCAGCTTGATTGGATACTCTGATTCAGACTTCGATGGAGACAAAGAACCTGGAGTATCTACTTCAGGATATGCTATGAGTCTTGGATCAGGAGTTGTCTCTTGGAGATCACGCAAACAATTAGTTCTAGCAGATTCCACAATAGAAGCAGAATACGTGGCAGCATTTGAAGCAACGAAAGAAATTGTGTGGCTCAGAAAAATTCTTGAAGATTTGCAGGTAAAACAAGTACAATCAACTCCACTCATGATTGACAACACCTCTGCATAAATTTGGCCAAGAACCCAAAGTTCCATGATCGTACAAAGCACATCAATACTAAATATCATCTGATCCGACATCATGTTGAGGCCAAAACAATCCATCTCCGTCATTGTTCCACAAATGAGCAAATTGCAGACATCTTCACCAAAGCGCTTGGAAGAGAAAATCTTGACAGATTCATAACGATGCTTGGACTCACCAACATCCCTTCAGATTAAGGGGGGGAATGTTGACACCTAATCCTCAGCGATTGGGAGAATTGAATGTGAACAGTCATCAAGAAGATGAACTGAATGATCACATTCATGTATATAATAGATAGCTGCCTAATGGAATAAATGAATCAGTTTTTTTGGAGTTACTCCTGGCCTGACAGGACTAGTAGGAAGAAAAAGATTAAAAAAATTATGATTTCGGCCTCGAATTAGGATGAGGCAACTTTGGTCTGGTGAGAATATGCAAGAGAAAAACTAATGGGGAAGAGCTCGCCTGTAAGACTCTCCCAAAAAAGATTGAAGAAAATGTGTATAAGGAGATTGAGATAATGCAACATCTATCAGGCCATCCTAATGTCGTCACACTCCGATCGGTGTATGAAGATGTAGAATCTTTGCATCTTGTGATGGAGTTATGCACTGGTGGATGCCCCACTAACGAGATGTCTCAGACTGGACGCTACTCTGAGCATCAGGCAACAAAATTGATCAAGGAACTAATAATGGTCATTAAATACTATCATGAACTATGCGTTGTCCATCTGGATATTAAACCTGAGAATGTTCTTAGAACCAATTCCAAACAATTGAAGCTCGCTAATTTTGGCTTGTCCATGCGGTTTGCAAAAGGTATTTGTTCGTGCTTTGGTTTTGCTCACTAAACATGTACACAAGGGCATTATCATCATTATTAAATAATTCACTAGTTTTCTTTATGTATTTGACTGAGAGTACATTTTCAATTCAAACAGGTCAAAATTTATCTGGAGTTGTAGGGAGTCCTTCATATGTTGCCCCTGAAGTTTTGGCAGGGGCGACTTATTTAGAAAAGGTTGATGTTTTGGGGGGCTGGTGTCCTCCTACATGCGCTTTTGATAGGAATATTACCATTTCGAGGAGGATCTATTGAAGCCATATTTGAGGCAATAAAACTAGTACAGTTAGATTTTCATTGTCAAGTGTGGCAGCCCATATCAGGGCTAGCAAGGGATTTTCTATCAAGGATGCTTTCAAGGGATGTGGAAAAAACACTTTCTCCGCAGGAATTATTGAGTGAGTAAATTTGTTGCATTGTTGAGAATTAAATATTTTTGTATATTTGCTATCTTTATTTTCTCTTAAAATGTAATTATTAATCTATTTTCATCATCTGTGGCTGCAGGCCACCCTTGGATCAAGTGTTACACGAAGTCTATGTAAAGTCTCCAGCCATCATTCCTTACACAGAGTCTAATGTAAAGATTCCAGGCAGCATTCGAAAAGGGAAAAATTGTTTCCTTGCTATCAAGGATTAGTACTTAGAAGAAACCCACTTCCATTGTCTTCATATAAAAGGGAGAAAAGGGCGCAATTTGCGAATTCAATTCCAACAGAGTATGGAGAAAATGAATATTTCATTGGGCCTTTGCAGGGTTTCTCACGTCTAAGACAGACGGAGATTGATATCCAAGCAGCAGGGACATGTGAAATTGTAGATGCTCTTGCAGCTGCTATTTCACAGATGAGATTATCTGAGCCAAAAAAGAGCAGACCGTGTGTTCCTGTAGGACCTGTTCCACTGCAGTGGTCATCTTGTTTGCTTAAACAACGATTCTATAATGCAAAAGAAACACTTAAAAGAATCGAAAACTTAAAAAAACTTTAATACCCAATAAATCATACCTCTGGCCATTGATGCTTGCTCACACTCTGATATCAGATAAAAGCAATATTTCCTATAGTTACCCCAATTTGTTGTTTTACGGGATAATGGAATCTTTGAAATAAAGCTGCTCGGACCTCCAACATCAACTCCCTTTGAAAAAGCTCCAACAACTGCCTTTCGAAGCTTTGAACCCTCAATATACAATTTTCTTCTCTCTGTTGGCTTGGCTCTATTAAAACCAGTAGTCCTGAAGAAAAACACTAATGGTTTGAGCCTGCATGTAAAGGAGGAAGGTCGGCGGACTGAGGGATGGTCTCCTAGTGTTGAAAACGCCTTGGACAAGTGGAGAGCCGACGTATCAACTCGAAAACTGAGAATAACCAACAATGGTGAACATTGGAAGGGTTACAGGCCCTCCATCGCTGAGAGTATGTGCAGAGAGGAACCTTACCATAACAGACAGTGAAAAAATACAACGGATCTAACTACTTAAAGACACAAGGCCATTCACCCTCTACAGACTTTTTCTTTCACCCGCATGGCACTTCCAAGCTCTGCTCACTCTAACTTGATGGTGTAACGTTGAAGGGGATTGAGTTAGTGAACTTGGGGACCAAACAAAATTATTTATAGCAAAGCTTCCATCAAGCTTCTGTTGGCTATGTGTCAAGTGTTCCATTGAACATGGTAGAGAACTACAGAAGGAGTAATGGACCACTCAAGGAGCTCCCAACAAGAATTTAATCAATAGTAGTTGGTTTCCATAATTATTGGAAACGACAGTAGATGGTGACTGAATCATCGGTGGTCATTGTGGGAGCTAACATTCTCCCATTTGGTCCATACTTCCAATCTTAATGTCTCATCTTAAAACCCATTGAAAATCTATATTAAGTAATAGATACATGAATCATGGCGATAAGTCCTCTAATGATGAGTATTATCTTCCATGTATTACTATGTATTTATTTCTATTATAATTTATTTGGTAACAATTTCCTAATGAATAAACCTTATCTTTATTCTTGGTCCTACACAGACGAATTCTCTCAAATCAAATTAAGGTGCACATAAATATGAGAAAAACATCACAATAATTAAGGATTTCATTAAAATAACATTCTCCATACAATGAGAAACTACATAATGGAACCAAGTCCCATATTTATTACATGATCCTTGAATTTCAACGGTGGCATGCCCTCAGTCAAAGGATCAACGATCATCAACTCAGTGTTGATGTGCTCAATGACCAGTTTATTTTCTTTAACACATTCCCTTATAGCTAAATACTTAATGTCGATGTGTTTATTTCGACTCCCACTTTTGTTGTTTTTAGCCATAAAAACAACAATTGAATTGTCGCAATACATTCTCAATGGCTTAGAGAGAGAATCCATAATTATAAGCCCATAAATGAAACTCTTAAGCCATACACCATGCAAAGTAGCCTCAAAATAGGAGATGAACCTGACTTCCATAGTGGAAGTGGAAATCAAGGTCTGTTTGGCACTCCTCCATGATACAGCTCCATCGGCCATCATAAAAATGTATCCTGATGTTGATTTGCATGAATCAACACATCCAACAAAGTCAGAATCTGAGTAGCCAATTACTTCCAAATTGTCCATCCATCTTTACATAAGCATGTAGTTTTTGGTTCCTTGAAGGTACCTCATTACCTTCTTTGCAGCTCTCCAGTGGTCTAAACCTAGATCACTCTGATATTGTTCCAACATTCCCACAACAAATGCAATGTTAGGTCTTGTGCAGACTTGAGCATACATTAGGCTTCTGACAGTAGGAGCATATGGAATGTTCTTCATTTGTTCCCTTTCAAATTCGTTCTTCGGGCATTGGTTCAAATTGAACCTATCACCCTTCACAATGGGAGATACACTTGGTGAACAATCCTTCATCAAAAATCTCTCTAAAATTGTATTAATATAGGTTTCCTGAGACAAACCCAAGATGCCTCGAAATCTGTCTCTATGGATCTAAATTCCAATGACATAAGATGCCTCACCCATATCCGTCATATTGAAATTTTTAGAGAGTAATTTTTTCACCTCATGCAACAAACCCTTATCATTAGTTGCTAGTAAAATGTCATCCACATAAAAACAAGAAAACATATTTTACTCCCACTGACTTTCAGGTATATACATTGATCCATAATATTTTCTACAAAACCGAATGAAGAAATTACATTATGTAATTTCAAATACCATTGGTGGGATGCTTGTTTTAAACCATATAAGGATTTCTTGAGCTTGCAAACCAATTGCTCACCATCACTAGAGGGGAATCCTTCAGGTTGTTTCATGTAAATCTCCTCCTCTAGATCTCCATTGAGAAATGTCATTTTCACATCCATTTGTTGCAACTCCAAGTCAAAATGGGCTACTAATGCCATAATAACACGCAAGGAATTTTTCTTAGATACAGGAGAAAAAGTCTCTGTGTAGTCGATTCCTTCTTTCTGAGTGAATCCCTTAGCAACAAGTCTTGCCTTGTATCTCTCAATGTTGCCCAATGAGTCTTTCTTTGTCTTAAAGACCCATTTACATCCAATGGCTTTTGCACCATTAGGCAACTCAACAAGATCCCAGACTTCTTTAATCTTTATAGAATTCATCTCTTCCTTCATGGAATTGTACCATAATTCTGATTCTTTGCAATTCATGGCTTGTGAAAAAGACTCGGGATCATTTTCGGGTCCAATGTTGTAGTCAGATTCTCGCAGATACATAACATAATCATCAAGAATTGTTGATCTCTTTTGTCTAGTAGATATTCTTAATGTTGTACCATCATCTTCTTGAGAAGTATGTGGTTCAACTCGTTGTTCAAAAGTTCTTGGCAACTCTTGAACTACCTAATCTACTAGAATGTCGTCAGCAGCTTATGGAACTTCAACAATTGGTTGTTCAACACCAGTTTGTACTTGAGGGGTGCTGTGAACAATAACTAATATATCACTTGAGGTGGAAGGTTGAGATTCTAAATGATCCTTCTCAAAAACTATGTTCCTGATTTGATCGCTCCCACTGATCAAGTCATTTTCAAGAAAGTTTTCATTTCTTGATTCCACAATCCTCGTGCTATGAGATGGACAACAAAATTTGTAACGTTTAAACCTTTCAACATATCCAATGAAATACCTAGTAATGGTCCTTGGGTCCAGCTTCTTCTCTTGTGGATTATATATTCTCACTTCAGGCGAGCATCCCCAAACGTGCATATGTCGCAAACTCGGTTTCCAACCTTTCCATAATTCAAATGGCATTTTAGGAACAACCTTGGTTGGAACCTTGTTTAATATATACATTTCCGTCTTAAGTGCTTCAGTCCACAAGGATTTAGGAAGATTGGAGATGCTAAGCATACTCTGTACCATGTCCAATAATGTTTTGTTTCTTCTTTCTACTACACCATTTTGGTTGCGTGAACTACACATGGTGTATTGGGCAACAATCCCATGCTCTTGAAGAAATTTTGCGAATGGCCCAGGTGCTTGTCCATCTTCTGTGTATCTACCGGAATATTCTCCACCTCTATCTGATCTCACCATCTTAATTTGCTTGCCACGTTGTTTCTCTACTTCAGCCTTAAAGATCTTAAAGGCATCTAATGCTTCGTTTTTTTTATGAAGCATGTAGAGATACGTATATTGTGAGTAATCATCTGTAAAAGAGATGAAGTATCTCTGACCATGTGAGTCCATGTCTGGACTACATATATCAGTATGTATGATCTCTAATATGTCTGACTTGTTGGTTTGCTTTCCTTTTATGTAGTCCACACAAGTTTCAAAATCAGTAAGTCCAGAGTATTAAGTACCCCTTCATTTAACAATCTTTTAATTCTTTCTATGGAGATATGACCTAATCTTCAGTGCCATAATTTAGAGAAATCTTCATTAATAACACATCTTTTAGTGCCAATGTGAACATGCATTGAATCATAAGTAACATTAAGGAATTTAGACTTCTGTGATCCATAACATTGTTTAGAGAATTTTCGGCGAAATCACATAAATAATCATTTGTCGACGTGTTTCGAACCAACCAGTGTGGTTCATCGTCAGGACAAGTTGAAGAACTGATCCAGCTTAGCTAGTTAAATAGTTAGGGCAAAGACTCCAACGGCTAGATCGATAACGGCTAACTATGACCTTATGACCCCAGTCAAATAATTAATATTCTTCAGTTATTATAATTCCAAGAAATTAGTTAAATTGGGTAAAAAAATATATAAGTAAAGAACTCCTACAAGTTAGTCAATCATTTATCTATATGACTAAATATACTTGTTTATTAATTAATGTATATATATACCTATAACGATCCCATATTGGGTTAACATCGGTTTATTTTATAGGTAAATTCATCAATCATGAAACAAAAATAATATAATAATTCAATTATCATTATTCCAATAATAATATTTAAGTATGAATATACCCATGTGATAAGGTAAGTATATTAATACATATAATATATTAATCAAATATAAATAATATTATGTATTAGAAGGGATTAAATTAACTAATTCTATATACTACTAAAAGTTAAATAAAATTATATTCAACCTTTTAAATTCAACTTTTTAAACTCTATAAACTATTTCTAAAGCTAAATACATATTAGAAATTGTAATTAAATAGTTATAAAGGGTAATTTATAATTTTAATATTTATAATTTAATTATATCAAATCTCTGTTCATTTAGGATGGATTTTATGTTTATATATCATGTTAATATTATTTATAAGATAATAATATGCTATATTATTTATTTAAATAATTAGTTTCTTAAGCCTAATTTCAATTCTAAAGTTTAGGTAGTAATATATATATATATATATATATATATATATATATAATATATATATATATTATATATATATATATTTGAAATCATGAAATCAAATTATAATTTATTAAGTTATTTCTTGAATATTATTATTTCAATAATAATTTTTAAGTGTTAATATATTTAATGGTTTGAAATCAATTATTAAATATCTTATTAATAACTAATAAAACGAATAACAATAGGTAATTACGATAATAGAAAGGATTAAACAATACTAATTCTAATACACTATAGGGATGCTAAGATTAAGGGGAATATATAAATCATGTTTAAAAGCTAAAAATATATTAAAAATTATGTTTAAAAGCTAAAAATATATTAAAAATTAAAATAAACCCCGGCAAAAAAGGGGGGACCAACCACCAAAAACAACCTCTCGGGATAGGGAAAAAACCCTAAATAATATACCAATATTATTATCTTATAACATACTATTATAACATGATATATAAACCATTAAATTCATCCTAATGAGCCTGTGATTATGACTATATAAACAATTATAAATTACCCTTTATAACTATTTAATTACAATTTCTAATATGTATTTAGCTTTAGAAATAGTTTATAGAGTTTAAAAAGTTGAATTTAAAAGGTTGAATATAATTTTATTTAACTTTTAGTAGTATATAGAATTAGTTAATTTAATCCCTTCTAATACATAATATTATTTATATTTGATTAATATATTATATGTATTAATATACTTACCTTATCACATGGGTATATTCATACTTAAATATTATTATTGGAATAATGATAATTGAATTATTATATTATTTTTGTTTCATGATTGATGAATTTACCTATAAAGTAAACCGATGTTAACCCAATATGGGATCGTTATAGGTATATATATACATTAATTAGTAAACAAGTATATTTAGTCATATAGATAAATGATTGACTAACTTGTAGGAGTTCTTTACTTATATATTTTTTTACCCAATTTAACTAATTTCTTGGAATTATAATAACTAAAGAATATTAATTATTTGACTGGGGTCATATGGTCATAGTTAGCCGTTATCAATCTAGCCGTTAGAGTCTCTTCCCTAACTTTCTAACTAGCTAAGCTGGATCAGTTCTTCAACTTGTCCTGACGATGAACCACACTGGTTGGTTCGAAACGCGTCGAAAAATGATTATTTATGTGATTTCGCCGAAAATTCTCTAAACAACATAAGTAACATTGTTTTGTAAATTAATGCAGTAAATACCATTAGACAAAATACCATTCCCAACACAATCAGATTTATAAAATAAACTGAAGGATGTTTTTGAAAAGCTAAAGGAATATCCAAAAGGTACAAGCCTTGAAACTGAAATCAAGTTTCTAGAAAAACTTGGAACATAAAAAGTCTTTTCTAATTCTAAAACAAAGCCACTATTATAGCTTCCACATGAGAGCCTATCTTGTTTCCTGATAAGATGTTTTTCTTACTTCCCATTGGCTTCCTTAAGTTTTGCAAACCTTGCAAGGAATTCGAAATGTGAATTGTTGATCCAGAATCAATCCACTAGGTGTTAATATTGACATTAACCATATTAGATTCATAACAAACAAACGAGATTGGATTACCTTTGTCTTCAAGCCATTTCTGAAATTTGGTGCATTCCTCCTTCATGTGTCCCTTCTTTTTACAGAAGAAACACTTGGAATCCTTCTTGATATCAGTTTGGGGAGGGTACTTTACCTTTCCCTTTTCGATTAGCTTGAGATTTGCCCTTTCCATGCGTTGCCAACATTGCACTTTCTCCTACTTCCATCACCAGTCTCCCTTCCTCTTGAACACACATGGTCATGAGTTCATTAATTGACCATTTATCCTTATGTGTGTTGTATGAGATTTTGAAGGGTCCATATTGGTGCGGAAGGGTGTTCAGGATGTAGTGCACCAGGAAAGACTCTAACATTTCAACCTCGAGTTTCTTCAATTGAGCCACAGTGTCCCTCATTTGCTTGATGTACTCGCGTACACCTTTCACACTAGTGAGCCTTAGGGATGAGAAATTCATGATTAGGGTGCTTGCTAATGCCTTGTCTGAAATGACGAATTGACCATCAATGGCTTTCAACATGTCTCAGACCTTTTCTTGCTAATCAATGGAACCACGAATACAAGCTGAAATTTTAGTCTTAATGAACATCATGCTTAGGGATTAGATCATTCCCATCGTTCATAAAGCATGATGTCTGTTGTAGTGCTGGTATTAGTGAGTGTCAGTGGTTCATCTTTCCTAATAGCATAGTCTATGTCCATCCACCCCAAATGAAGGAGAACCCTCTCCTTCCAAACCTTATAGCTATCTCCCTTAAGTTCAGGGATATCAAAATGAATTTCAGAGAAATTTGCAGGTTGTACAACTGCATAAAATTAAATATCACATGCTTATGTTAAAAATTGAGGCCTAAAAATAATGCTTTACCAATGTAAATCATGCTTAAAATTGAATCTAATGACATAAAATTGCCTGTGTGCTAAATTTCCAATTCAAGTAGATTCAATTATTCTTTATGATAGAATTTATCAAATTATTCACTTAATTCATAATTATAAAGGGTATATTATGATTATAATTTGATATAAATTCTATCTTAGATTTGAACTTTATGATAAAACTATTAATTCATAATTCCTGTGGGTTAATTAGTGCCTAAATATTCTTTATGTGATCCTAATCAATCATAATATATAATATTATTTAATTAGAGATGCTATGGCTATTCTCTAATCAATTAAAAATTATATGGATCATTAGACATTATTTCTTTTATGCATAAAAATTAACTTGATATGAGAATGATTATAAATTGCATAAATAAAACTATAATATTCATGCGTAACATTCAACAATGGGTCTCGTATACTCATCCAAAATAGCATGTATTAATTAAAGCAAAAATAATCAATTCATGCAAATTAAATATGGGCATAATTAATAAATTTGCACAAAAACTATGCAAATTGCATATAATTAAACCAAATAAATATTATAAGCATTCAAATTGAGCAAAAATTAGACATATTTTCAAATAAATGCCTTAATTCAGAAAATTCTCAAAATATGAAATTTAACCAAATAGAGCATGTCTATAAACGCCAATGCAGAGATAAAAATGCTCTGATACCAAATGTTTGCTTAAATAACGACTCTATAATGCGGGAAAAACACTTAAAAGAATCGAAAACTTAAAAAAACTTTAATACCCAATAAATCATACCTCCGGCCATTAATGCTTGCTCACACTCTGATATCAGATAAAAGCAAGATTTCCTATAGCTACCCAATTTGTTGTTGTACAGGATAATGGAATCGCCGAAATAAAGTTGCTCGGACCTCCAACATCAACTGCCTTTGAAAAAGCTCCAACAACTGCCTTTCAGAGCTTTGAACCGTATACAATTTTCTTCTCTCTGCTGGCTTGGCTCTATTAAAACCAGTAGTCCTGAAGCAAAAAACTAATGGTTTGAGCCTGCATGAGAAGGAGGAAGGTCAGCTAACTGAGGGATGGTCTCCTGGTGTCGAAAACTCCTTGGACAAGTGGAGAGCCAATGTATCAGCTCGACAACTGAGACTAGCCAACAATGGTGAACATTGGAAGGGTTACAGGCCCTCCATCGTCGAGAGTACATGCAGAGAGGAACCTTACCGAAACGGAGAGTGCAAAAATACAACGGATCTAACTACTCAAAGACACGAGGCCATTCACCCTCTGCAGACTTTTTCTTTCACCCACATGGCACTTGCAAGCTCTCTCACTCTAACTTGATGGTGTAAGGCTGAAGGGGATTGAGTTAGTGAGCTTGGGGACCAAACAAAAATATTTATAGCCAAGCTTCCGTCAAGCTTCTGTTGGCTATGTGTCAAGTGTTCCACAAAACATGGTAGAGAATTGTAGAAGGAGTAATGGACCACTCCAAGAGCTCCCAACAAGAATTTAATCAACAGTAGTTGGTTTCTATAATGAAACGGCAGCAGATGGTGACCGAATCATCGGCGACCATTGTGGGAGCTAACACATCTCACTTAAGACACAGTTTGTGTACAACATTTTGAAGGCATGCCATTGATGACTGTTGCTCACTTACAATGAGTAAAATTGTTGAATTGCTGGGCATTTGAAATTCTTCATATATGTGCTATTGTTATTTTCTCTTAAAAGCAATTAGAAATATATGACTCATTCTAACAATGTTTTCATCTATTGCTATAGGCCACCCTTGGATCAAGTTTTACATAGAATCTTATGTATATATTCGGACAAGATTGTCAAAAAAGAAAAATATTATGCTTGTTATTAAGGGTGAATGGTTAGACTAATCTTCATTTCCATTACCTCCATTTAAAAGGGAGAGATCATACAAAACAGAGAAAACATAACATGAATTTTTCTTCTGGCCTTTGTAGGGTTTCCCACATCCAAAACACCTAGCACTTGATGTCCAAGCAGCAGGGAAATATGCATTTTCCATTTTAGTTATAGAATTATTTGAGCCTAAAAGCAGTAGACCTTGTGTTCCTGCATGCCCCGTTCAAATCTAGTGCTCGTGTAACTTAAGGAGCAGCTTGTTTACAACATTTTGGAAGTGTGCCATTACTCACTGTTACTGACAGATAGTGATCATTATTTATTGATTGTGCACTCAAGATGTTTATAATGTTTATAATGGAGGTGTGACTAATATCATGTGTTGATTGATCCATTCACTGACCAATAGAAGTGAAAACTAAAAAATATCTTAACATGAATGACTCCATTGATTGTGCCAGCTTAAGGAGTGCCCTACTATTGAGCCCACTGAACATTGATAAATACTGATATCAATATATGTATAGGAATTGAATAGTTTGTTTTGTCATTTATACGTAAGTTTTACTTAAATGAAGTGAGAAAGCAACTAGAAAAATGCAAGATATCATAATTGCATTTTTGTATATTATCATTTATACATATCGTTTCCCAATAGATTTGGGAAAATTCAAAATATTTATAATGCATTTATTCATGTAGTCTTTTCCATAATTCATTGTTGTTGTAATTCATCATAGATTTATTATTTTGTGTGTTCAAGACATTATTTGAGTTAGATATTGTTACTCCATGGAGTTTCCATGTTGAAGCTTATGAGGATTTTAGTAGGGAGGAAAATGAATTAGTTAGAATGATATAACACAATCTAATTTTTTATTGGACATTTTAGAATGCCATTGATATATTTTCTCTAAGATTTGGCACTTATGGATTGTATAGTATTGGTAAATGTTTGCACACAATTTAATACCAGTGTTTATTAATGACTTAGTGAACAAATAACTTCCATAAGTTAGTCTTTGATGGTTCTTCAACCTTATATGCAATTTCTGATGAGGTAGATTCCTGGACTTGATACCTGGTTTTAGTATGTGTAGAGTTTGTTGAGAAGGGAACAACAAAAAATCCCTTAGGATATGCATCAAGTATCTCTAAGGAATCTTCCATTAAATCTCAGAGATTCTTAGCTTGGACCAATTGCTCATGTATCATAGTTAAATGGAATTTTCTGAACTTACCATTTTTTTTACTATTAACTCAAGCTTTAATTTTATATGAATGCAACTCAACCTTCCTATTTTTCATTTCTTGGATTGGTTGATGGTACAAGTTCTCTTATAAAATTTCTATAGAAGTCAATAGGATTTCCTCCCATGAAGACACTTACTTTCATTATTTGTATTGTGTCTTTACTTGCTATGGCTAGACAATGTTGTTCATGTAAAGTGCTAAATGAACACAGAGTGGGCTATTAATCTTGATACACCTACCCATTGCCAAATAAAGAATTTAGATGGAACATTGAATAATGTCAAATGATGGATTCAATTTAGTAATTTACTTTTACATTTACAGGTTTACATTGATGATTGCAGAAATGTCAATTTTACATTGTTGGGATTTTATTTTTTATTTTTTATATAATAATTTTTTAATAATTTTATATTTTTTATGACTTTGATGTCCCCCCATTTCCCGGAGATTTCGCTAAATTTTGGGGTTGCTTATATATGACCCCCTTGTGTTTATCCCCGCTCACGCATTTCCCTGTCTCAAAAACTCAATGGAACATTGGTAAAAAAAGATGGAATATTGTTATAATAGTCAACAAGTCCATTCCTATGGTATCCAAAGTTGATGAAGTTGAACGGCAAAGGAAGTTTCCCGGATTGTCTCAACAAGACTCGTTTCAGTGTGTAGAAAGTAATAATGAACTCAACCTTCCATTTTCTAAAAACATACATGAAAGTGCCTTCTCTTTGCTATACAAATAAAGCAATAAATGACCATTTGATATGGAAGGAACATGATAACCTTCACTCGTAGGGTACCTACCCACTTTATGAAAAGGAATTTCCTTTGCTTGCCATGTTGGAATGCTAATCCATGTGGGTGCCCCTTTCCAACATGTTATGTAATTGTATTATGGATTTGCGTACATATGTTCTTCGTATGGGCCTGTATGTTTCCTATAGTTAGGCTATCCACTTGGGTTGACATTATTGAATTGAGAAGAATGATCTACCATGTTGAAGAGGCTTCCAATGCATGTCCCCATTACTTGTTAGTTTTTGTAAAGATAAGATACTAAAAATTTCTTGATGAGTTTTGGTGGCTGGCAAACATTCTATAGGGTTTCAAAATCCTTCAATCACTGTGGTGTTGTGACCCTTGTGCAAGCATTCATTGAATGTGAAATTCAGATTTAGTAATGTAATTTCCAAATAGCATAAAAATATTGGGTAGATGGTCCAAGAGCTGCAGGAATGTATTGTCAAGTTCTTTTTTCAAAGTTTTTAGATAGTTGTAATTTCCACTTGACTATATTTAACAAACTCTATAATTTTCCATTCCATTGAGCTTTGGTCATCCATGGATTTTAATATAACTTATTTCTATGCTAGTTGCCTTGCTCTCTATATTGTAAAGAAGTTTGGATATGTTTCCATATGAGATTCAAAGTTTTCAGGCTCCCTTAGAGTCCAAATGAGAAGTTCAGTTTGAACTCTTATAATCTAACGAAAGCAAACTTTTGTGTACCCACCTTTTATTTAACTTATGAAAAATTGAGTTGAACTGTAGATGCCTTAGAAATATGACGCTCTCTCTACTTTCCTTACCTTCTTAACTTCTTCAAGGATGAAGATTGTTGTCTAAATTTACAACCCAAATATTTGTTAGCGTTTTCTAGTGAACCCTAATATGAGATGACTTTGAAACTTCCATGATGCATGCATTTGTAGATACATTATTATTATTATTATTATTCTGATTTTGAATCTAAAATATGCTTGTTTTCTTTGAGATAAAGAACTTTTATATGGCTCATTCAATTTGCTTGGGATTTTCTTGCATGTACAATAGGGAACAATCACAACTTTTCTAAAGTTTTCAATGCCTTGTCTTGGATTTGGTCATCAAAATTACCTCTTGTCTACAAATATGCTTTTGAATTGCTCAACGCTGATGAGCCTTACACAAGAGGATGACATTGCTCAACCCTAAAGAGAATTTATTCTTGAGAGAAGAGGATTTATGAGGATGTTGGGTTATTTATCTTTAACCTTGAACTCTTTTTATTTGTTTTTCTAATCTCATATCCCATATATTGAAAACTTCTTTAGTATTTAAAATAATGTTTCCCACTTTACCCGCACATAGTGAATGGAATCATTTGTTAAGTTTGTAGTGATTGATAGGGAAAATTTACTTTCTAGTAAATCTTTGTTGTGAAGTAAATTAACTACCTAAATCGAGAGAAATCACATTCTTCTCATGTGAAATTTTGTTAGCATCAAAGCCTTCTCAAATCATATAGAGAAGATATTAAGGAAATTTTTCTATCAAAATTTGCTAACTCTTAAAATTTCATTTGCCTTATGTGCCTTTCTATAGTAAAATACTATATTTTTTTAGATGAAGTCCAAAAGCTCAACCGTAAGACTTGTGTACTAAAGGGATTATCACTCACGTGATAAGAAAAATACTCACGATTATGGGTACATAGGCTCTTGCAATTGAGCATTTGGGCTTTATCTTTAGAAGCAAAAGATTTTGTTAGAACATGCCAAAATAATATGGAGAAGATCCATCCACCCACAATAACCAACAACTTGTGATGGATCTTTTATTTTTGGAAAAACCTTAATATCAATTTTGGCAGATCCCTTATGTAAGTCACATGCAACTTTGGACAAGGAAAGGAATATGACCAGTGACAAGGAATCACAGAGGACCTATTCTCACAAACTAACACCCATTCTTTAACCAAATCAGAAAATGATTCAATAAGAGAAGTAACAAGAGGCTTAGATACCAACATACCACTAGAGGAGGTGGCTAGAACTCCAATTAGTGCAAGATGAACTCGATTACCTCCTTCTAGCGTCAGAGAGATTTCCTCTATTAGATCCTTAGCTCATTGAGAATGAATTGAAGTTTCGTCCATGGGAGTATCTGAGGGGGTGTGTGAGGTATCATTCCTGAGTGCACTCGGGCCAACATTGGATGAAGTTACCTTAGTGGTCTCCTTCGACTGATGATCTTTCTAAAACTTTTTTTAACAAAAACTTATAAAACTTTAGGGTGTGTCCATATTGGTGACATCTTCAGAATTTGAACATAATCCCTTCATAGTCCAAAGGTTGTAGATTATTACTTCCATCCCCCATATCTAGGTCTTCTAATAAGCCCTCTCGTAAGTTAATATTTACTAAAACCCTTGCCATCAATTTGTATTTGATTAGTAGAAAAGAGTAATCCACCACTAGGAAGGTATCTAGACTATTCCCCACATCTTTGAAAATCTCCTCTTTCCATAACTTTGGAAGCCAACTGAGGAGCCAAACCTAGATTAGTGTTATGTCTAACCTCTCCCTAATCGCATCGAAAAGGGGTGTCCAAAATTTTAATATAACTGGAGTTGAGTCTATACTCCATATCCTCTAAGATATGGCTAGGGATTCTTCATGAGATTTGTAGTCAAGCTGTATCCACCCTTTGGCCAAAATAAAAACATCATGGGGGTTTGAAACAATTGGACTTACTTCGAAAACCACCCAAGCTTCCAACATTTTGATGTTGAACTTCTAGTCTGACATCCTACTAACTAGGTTTTTACCTGTCATCATTGTCACTTCTTGTATCCACACATCCACCCCTAAGCTCATGATGAATTTGGTGTGAGGCTTCTTTCTTTTGATGACCCTATCCTTTTCTCCCTTAGATGCCTGGCTTGAATCCACTGAATGAGGTTTTTTGAAACCCTCAATTCTTTGAACATCCCGCTCGCCTCCCCTAGATTCAAAGCCCCCAATATTTTGAAACACTAGAACAAAAAGGTTTTGCATATAATTTGGGATGCTACTGGAAATTGGGTTGTAACCCTTAGTCGAGACTTGCCTTGTAACAACTTGTGCGGATGGTGTTTCAATGCCTAAATCAAATCATCCAGGTACCCATGATTCCCTTCCCCATAAGGCACATAATTAATTTATGAGCAAGGTGCATTTACCTTAGAGGAGATCTCCGTAGCCAAGCCTACATGAGTGCGTAAAGTCCCAAAAAACAATATTGCTACTGGGGTTTTTTCCCATAACCCCTCAAGAAGATACTGAACCCTTATGTGACCAAGGGAGATAACGGATTCCTTCCATAGGCAAACGATTATCTACGATGGTATCCCTTCTAGTTGCAAACATTCTCTCCAAACCTCCACCAGGACTAGGCCCGTGGAAAATGTTGATTGGAGGTCTGACCCGTCTATTCCTTGTCTCCTTTCTTTCTAGTAGGCTATAAACTCCTCAAAATTTCTAAAAATGGGAATTTAGTCACAACTCTCTTTGTTGAAGTCCACAAAATCCTCCCTGACCATGCTAGAAGCTTTTATAGTAAAAAATTCCAGATCAAAGGTTGTGAGGCCCACCAGAAATTTGATCTCCTCTTAATAGTTATCTCTTCATTTACCTCTCTCTACAAGACTCGATGCAGTAACAGATAAACCCCCATTGACTCCTCTCCTCTATAACAGGAAAAAACACAAACTTACTAGGTGAAAAACGAAAAATCAGAGAGATTTAGTGAGGAGGAAAGAAACTTTCCCCTTGGTTAAAAATTCAAAACCCTAGCCCATCATCATTATGCACTAGACCTCCCACTTCACTCCTCCCATATCTCACCCCAACAATATTATATATGTTAATATATAATATAAATATAATAATATTATACATACTTATTATTAACATAATATATGTTATACTTTATTATATTATTATATATACTTTATTTATTTCTTTTTTTACCTTTTGCAAAAAGAAATAGCTAATATATATGAGATGGTATCAATATATTTTGTTACAATGGTGTCTACACCTAATTTATAATCATTAATATGCACTTGGTCTTCAAAAGTCGTACGTTTCCTTTTGCTTCCTTTTTCTTTAGGATATACAGTTCAATCTTGCATTATGGATTCCTATATATATATAAAGAAAGAAAGTTATCTTAAGTTATGGATTCCTTTCTACATGTATTTAGTCCTATTAAGCTCAGTATTTGTTATATATTTTCTAATTTTAATTTTTTTGAGAAGAACTAAATTGCCATACAATACCTGTTCACTTTGATATTTTCATTTCCCAATTAAAAAGTTATACTAATTACTTTTCATGAATGATTTCTTTTAATTGAAAATTTCAAATTCAATAACATGAAAAATTAAAAAGTTAAACATGAATGTGAAATCATCTTAAAACTATGAAGTGATAGAAAAACCTTTTTTTTATGAATAACTTTTAACTAGCACATCCATATAAATTAGATGGTCGGTAAATATTGATAAGCATCAAAATGCATACCCCACAATACATCTTACATTGCCTAGATTAAAATATATTGTAAAAATTAACTAGATTATAACTTTATTATTATTATTACTACTACTATTACTATTATAAAATGAATTAATATATGAGTTAAACAACATTCTTAATCGTGGATATCCACTCCCACTTTACCATGTTTTTTTTGTCAGTCAAATTTCTTTGATTATATTATCATAAAAACATATATTACAAAATGGGTCTCATTGGCCCCCCAAGCTTCATTTCGACTAGACCTATTGGCACTGCGGGTTGGAGTATTCGAAAGATTGATCCTTACAAGCATTATTTCCGCCAAGTTTAAGAGCCATACATCACAAAAGAGAGACAAAAATAGCACAAATGTTGACATCAACATATCAAGGAGGGGGGCGGGGAGGGACTACAGGAGGTGCAACATGAAAGCTAACATGTTCATGCATATGGAAGTTGATGTGTTCAACTCGAGCTTCCAGATCACGAAGACGCCCATTGGTGCAATGTTGGCTCTAACGAAGATTGTGCAGCTTCTCCAGAATCTCATTCCAAATAAACTGAATATCATTTATATATGCAACCACCTCATTACGGTCCTCATATCATCATTCTCTAATGGTCCATATTTTCCTGAATTCATCTAAGTTTCTTTGTAATGGACTCCAATGAAGTTAGAGCGTCAACCCAGCTAGGAGAATGAATTAGAGAGGAAGCCACCTCACCATCACATTCCATACCTCTAGAATTACTTGAAGAAGAGCTTTGACTGAGAGCCAGATGACCTAAAGGGAAATGATGGCCAACCCCATGGCATGGTTTCTCATGATGGCGCAACATGTTGATCGGACTATGAAGATTATAGAACGAGACGTGGAAAGGGACAAGACACCCCCTTTTAGAGTAGAAGATAGAGCCCCTACCAAAAACACAAGGGAGTCTATCTAGCTTCGAAGCACTACACACCCATCGAGGAGAAGCCCTGGATCGATAAGAGGTAGACATATTCCAAGTTAAACTTACGACAGGGATGCCTTATGTAACTAGGTGAATGACCTTCTAAATGATCGTTGCATGCACCCAATTAACTGGAGACCCCACCCACATGGAATTAACCCCATACCAACAATAATTCAAAGGGAAAAATGGAGTTATAAGAATTCACTGACTCAATACAATGAAGATAGTGAACACGAGAGCCAGACTGGAACAAAGAAGGTGGTAAAATTTGATTGGAGGTAGACACAAGCTAGAAAAATTGCCAGCATTTAGGGTTTGAGCAGTTGAAACCCTCCTACTTAGACCCCTGAAATCCCCACAATGAGAATTACCAATGTCACTCTCCTGGTCACTTTTCCACTTCAAAAGACTCCATATGGAAATAACTCAAAGAACATCCATTTAATAACAAAGAACCTAGGCAGAGAACCAAAGACAAAGTAGAGGGGTTATCTTCACGAAGCACGAGAAACAGTCCACCTTAAACTTTCTTTTAGAATTGATGAAAATTTGCCTTATTTCCCTTCCTAGCTCGGTGCCGAGAAGAATTTTGCCTCTCCAAGTCGAGCTCGGGTCCCAAATACTGATTTGAAAATGATAGTGAATCCAGACTACAGAAAGATGGTAAGCCACTGCATTGCACCAACTGAGCCAACACCCAGGCGAGCACACTTGGTCTCTATCATGAACCTTACTACACTCCCAATGCCATAAACTCATCACCCAAGTTACAAAAGTTGAGTGATTACCCTGAGCACCATTTAATTTCCAAAACTCAGCTTCAAGAGAGTTTGCATGATAGGAGTATTGTCATCGTGATCCATAATTAATAACTAGCATGTTTGCCGCATGGGAGAAGGGCATAGCCTCGATGCCTAGTTTCCAAGTCTTTATCCACAACCATAGGGGATTACTATGGAATTTTTTACTTGTAAATAATGTTTGTTATAATGCCATGAGACAACACAATGGCTTATCAATACCACACGCCAATGCGGCACGTGTAGATATGATATTTTCTTTAATTAATTAATTTGAGATAAATTCATTAAAAGAGTATAACTAACTTGAATATAATACTAATGTTGTGAATATTTTGGCATATTCTATGCAGATTAAATCTTTACCATCTACCCAATAATTAATTAAAATTTTCAAAAGTTTATTACGAAATAAACAAAATTCTAAAAAAATTATTATCAATAAAATGAAAAATAATAACATAATTGTTTTTCGGCATTTTGATGCTTCTATTCATATCTATTTTAGCATTTGCATTTTTCAATTAAAAAATCAGACTGGATTTATTTATTGCAAATTTAGAATTCATTTAACATAAAAAGAGAAAAAAATAAAGAACATAGAGCAACAACAATGAATGCCTTTTGGTGCATGGTTGTAATCAAACACACTTTAACATTTCAAATAAAGTTGCCTACAATGTTAGAAGGCCGTCATTATTTATATATATATATATATCTATAATAAAAGTTATATAACAATAACTTAGTTATGGTTTTATTTAATATTTCTTATTAGTTAGGGTTTTATTTAATATTTCTTGTTAAATTATGGTCGTAAGAAAAAGATAATTATGTTGACAAGTTTATTTTTATTTTAAAATAGATTGGTTAGAATTTTAATTTAATTATGCCCGAAAACCTTTTCAATAAACTCGATATAAATTACAAAAGCCTAAATTCAATAAAAACACAAAGTTTTAAAAAATAATTGATACATGGTTCTAATCAACACATTATTTTCAAATATAGTTGTTAATGCTCGTCTTGAAAGGACCATCCATATTTCTTCATGTTTCTTGAAAAACTTATGTTAATAAAAACCACATATATTTGTTAATGCTGGTCTTAAAAAGCCACATATATTTCACTAAACCATGGTTTCAACAAAAACCAAAAAGATAATTTATAATTCAAAAAAGGAGATTACAGAAATCACTGGCAGTTAAACTAGTTGAAACTGAACTTAATTTATCCTTTTAAAATTTAATTAATTTGTAAGAGGGAATGAATATACTTTGGTTGACCGTTGAACTGACACTTGAACCTGCCAAGAACACTTTGCTGAAGCAAGCCATGGATCCACGGACACCTTCTCCAGTGCCATTGCTTGACGTCGAGCCATTCAAGAACACCAAAACAATCGTCATAAGCCGCAGGGAGGCGATGCTCAGGTTTTCTCCTGTACTCCACCGATATACAAATCGCCTTGGTTTCTGTAGCCACTTTATTAAGATAACTGTGATACACAGGTGAAGCAGCGGATTCGATGCGGAAATGCCCTCCGTGAACATAAACAAGCATAAACAAGATAAATACGAACGAACTTAGTAGACGCTTGTTTGAGGATTGATGACAGGGATCGATAGTTTCGGCGGAAATTGTGGACTTCGGCGCCAATTATAAACGGTGTCGCCCGCAAATTTATTCATAACTCCCCGTAAACATCGAACATATTGTGTGTGAGATGCACACACAATATATCATAAATACCCAACGGCGTCCAGAAAATATTAACTTTGCGGCTTTCCTTCGTTCCATTTTTTCGCCCTGTTTCAGTTCACGTTGCATTTCTTACTTCCCCACGACCGTCTCGTTGAATTTCTCCACGCTTTTCCCTCAAATATCTTCCAGCGTCGACACCGGTAGGTGCTGTTCGGAGCCAAGAGGAACGAGTATTTCTCCACGCTTTTCGCTCAAATATCTCTGTTTCTGTACGGTTTTCTAGTTTAGAGTATGGTAATATCAGTTTCTTCATTCATATTTTGGAGGTCAAGATTTTTTCCCTCAACTTCAGGTCATTTACAGACCACTGTAAATGGTTCTTTCTTTTCTTTTCTTTTTCTTCTAAAAAGATAATTGAAATGGTGGGGTTGACGAATGGGATTTGAAAAAGATGGTATAGAAATTTTTTTAGATTTTTTTTATTTGAATTTAGGTAAGAGTTTTTGATATGTTTTACAAATTTGAAAAGGGTTTTGAAATTTTTTTAAGGTTTTGTTGGGTTTACAGAAAGAAGAAATAAATTCTTTTAAATTTATTAGGCTAAAGATAACCTATAAGTTTACAGTGTTTATAGTACATGTTGTAATATTTGGTTTAACATTTTGATTTGCTTAAAATAAAATTATATTTATAATTAATAATTAAATCTTGATACATCTTAACTCTAAATTTACCCAGGCCTAGAGGTATCAAATCTTTTAAAACACAAACATGTTTTAGAGAAAAAAAAGATTTGATCCATCTCACTCATTGATAAATACATAATTAAGATGAAATCTAGATTAGTAATTTAATATTTACCATTATTTTTGGTAAAATTAAATAGAATCCAAACTAATAATTTAATATTTGCTGTCATTTTTAGCAAAATTAACCTGGGTTTAAAGTAATCAACTGTGATGTGCATAAAAATTAAAAATTAACCTAGGGTTTAAAGTAATCAGCTGTGATGTGCATAAAAATTAATCTGGGGTTTAAAGTAATCAACTGTGATGTGCATAAAAATTAATCTAGGGTTTAAAGTAATCAACTGTGATGTGCATAATGTATAATTTGAGGGAAATTTTGGACCAAAATTAGGACCACAAATCGATTCCTAACTAATTAAGACTTTTAAAACTTTGCATGCCAACCCAAAATACGATGTGAGATGCACACACAAAACGGCGTCCAGAAAATATTAACTTTGCGGCTTTCCTTCGTTCCATTTTTTCGCCCTGTTTCAGTTCACGTTGCATTTTGTCACAAATTCTTACTTCCCCACCACCGTCTCGTTGAATTTCTCCACGCTTTTCGCTCAAATATCTCTGTTTCTGTACGGTTTCCAGCGTAGGCGCTGTTCGGAGTATTCTTTAGGAACGAGTATTCTTTTCTAGTTTAAAGTATGGTAATATTTGATTAAATATTTAAATTTGGTTAAAACAAAAATAAAATTAAATAATAAAAAACATATATTTTTTTTAGTTTATTATGATATATGTTGTAATAA
>APFE031688378.1:81206-95821 GCA_000404065.3 Pinus taeda | reverse complement strand
AAATTGCCAGGTTGTAGCTAGAAACTAGGGTTTGTGCAAAAATGAGGAATTTTGGGAATCTGAGTGTTGGGAAGTGTATGATATGGTACTTTAAGGATAGGGGAAGGTGTATGAACATCAGGAAACAAGTTTTGCCATTGATTTGACCATCCAAGAGAAATTGGCTTCAAAACCCTAGGAGAGGGAAATGAACTTGCCAAGGCACAACTGAAGCATGAACAAGATGTAAAATGACCCTATGGAACTTGACATGATGATGAAAAACCTATGAATGATGATAGACTCAGCTAAATGATGACATAGATTGACATTTGGGCAACTTTAGAAGGAGTGAAAGCAAACCCTAGACCTAATGCCTAGTGACCAAATTTTGCTTGAAGACTCACTGAAATGACAAAATTTGACCTTGACACTTCAAAATCACTATGTAAGAGCATATTTGATCACTGGAGGAAGGCTGTAAAGACTGACACTAACAGTTAGAGGTTAATTTCGTTTGGTTAATCTCCATGTTTTCAATCTTTTGCAGTGATTTTTGAATAAGATCGTTATCAGGTTCTTGAACCTCTTTTCCTTTAGGTTCTTTCAATTTCATTGAAGCCCTATCAAAACCTGGGATTTCAGACTTCCTAGATGCTGCCTTATCTTTTTCGAGCTCTACTGCTAAAGCTTGACAATCCCTATAATCAAGAAGTTTAGCACGTCTTAACTCATAAGAAGGTTCAGGCCTAAAGGCATCAATATAAAAGTCCCGAAGAGATTTATTAGTAGGTTTATAATCTTGAGGTAATTCCTTAATGATATCATTGAACTTCTTATTAAATTCTTTTGCGGTCTCATTTTCTCTCTTTTTAATGATACTGATAGCTTTTACGAAATGCCTTCCTTCTCTCTTATCCCCATACTTTTCTTTAAAGGCATTGACAATCGATTTCAAAGAATCAAATGAATTTTGAGGCTTTTCCGTAAACCAATCTAAAGCATCCCCCTCCAATGTAAGAACAAAAAGGGTCATCTTTACATCTTCATGATTAAAATCAACAGCCCTTGCATACTTACCCAGCCATGAACTAAAAGATTTTAAATGAGAGTTAGCACTAATTGCATTATTGCGCTGAAAGATAGGTATCTTATCCATTCCATGTTTTGGAATATCATTGGGATAATATTGAATGTTAGCAAAGTCACAAGGGGCGAATATGTCCATGATGTCGTGCTCGATCGGGTTAATAAAAAGCAAACGGATATCAGAGAGGGCTTCTTGTCTGAGATTAACAAGAAGGGTACGAGAAGAAAGTTTGTGTAATGGAACTCTGAGAGCCCTTTCAGAATCAGGAGCAGGATTAACCAAAGTGCTTGGATGTCTTCTAGTATACACTCTTGCAGAAGATAGATGAAGTGGAGTCACCACCCAGACAAAAAAGTCTAACTCGGAATAGCCCAAAAGGAAGGAACCAAAGATAAGAAACTTATCCTGGCAAGAGACAAAATAATGAGAGGAAAGAAATGAGATGAGTGTCGAAGGAACCAAGGACAAAAAAAACTCTATCCTTGGCAACAACGCCAAAAATGTTGTTGCACAGAATGTCTAGGCATCGTGACAACTCTCAGATTGGGGGCTATCACCCTGATCCCCAATCTCTCTGTTTAGAATGTCTCCCTAAAGCAGGTTAAGGGGGGTAGACCCTAAAAAAAAAAAGAATGAAGAAGAACTGGTTGTGAACCAACGAGGAAATCAAGTACTTGATTAAGGCCTAGCAAGACCTAGAATTTGATTAGATTTTAAATGATTAATACCAGTGCCTTATGGAGTTAATGATCTTGCTAGGTAAAATGAAAGCCGAGTACTTGATTAGCTACTGTTACTTAGGAAAATGAAATCTATTTGTGATTTCACAATAAAAATCTTTAACAATTGCTTGAAAATATTTGCAAAATGTCTAGCATGTAATGAGTATTAAATGATTATGTTTGACTCTTACTTGAGGAAAAATGAGGATGGCGTCGAGGGTTTTTGAGTTTTTTGGTTCCCTGCTTCCAGCCGCCGCAGCGCTGCGCGTTTGCTCCGCCACAAACCAGTCACTCTCCTGGTGCAAACCTTGGCTCCTCACTTTCTCCTCAGATCCCAGTTCATGGACCGTTCTCAACGTCATGCTGCCTGCAGCGGGGGTCAATGATCTTCGCTGTGGCTTGGTCTCCTTGCCCGTGACGCTCAGATTCTTGAAGAAGAAAGTCGCATTAAGCCTCAGTGCAGAAGGTTTTGGTGGCCTCACACTCCTTCTGGGCGCTCGAATCTCTGAGTGTGGAAGGGAAGGGGAGCATCTTCTGAGGAACGTTATCAGCAGCATCCAAGCGGAGGGACACCATATCACAGCTCTGCTCAATGGGGTCACGGATCTGCAGCTATTATCACAGATCTGCAGTCTTCGAATCCCCAAAATCCGAAGTCAAGACATCGACCCGGCGGCAAGGTCAATGGCGTTCCACCCTCTTGCTTTTTTCTTATCCATTTTATTCCAAGCTGTGATTGCAGGGTCAAGGTTCAGTTCCGAATCAGCCGTCCTGACCAGATCTGCAATCAAAGCTTCAGATCATAAGCCCTGCAGATCTTGGGGTCTCAAAAAGACCCAGATCTACGGGCAAGCTATCAACAGGCGGCAAGGACAAACGAGCTCATCTTTGAAGCAGCTTTATCTCCTGAGCCCGCCAAATATGCCTGAAGATTCCCCTGCATTCCAGATCCAACTCAACCTTTCAGGTAAAATGACAATGTTATGGGTGCATGCAGCAGATCTTGTGCAGGATCTTCTGCAAAAACTTGAGTGCAGGCTGGGGATTCCCTCCTCTTGCCTCAGACTTCTATATCAGGGTAAACAACTTCTGCCGACCCTATCTCTCTCCTTCTACAGCATTCAAAAGGACGCATCTATTGGGGCTTCTTTTCGTTTAAGAGGTGGTTCCTTCGGGCAAACCTCCTCGGCCCCATCTTTCTCCTATAAAGATGCAGCTCGCAAAAACGCTAGCCAACCTCAAGATTTTTCTAAGGCAGCCCAGCTAAATGGGGTTCCAAAGCCGTTTCTGGTCGATAAATCAGAGGAAATTCCCTCCATTAGCTTCTCTAATTCTGGGGTTGAGAACCGCCTTCAGACTCTTTCAGAATCAACACTCATATGCAGATTTAATGGGCTATGGCCTCGCACAGCAGATCTTTATCAATGGGTCCATTCCTCTTGGACTAAAAAATGTAAAATCTTCCTCTGCTCAAAAGGTTTTTTCCTGGTGGTTTTTGACTCAAACGAAGATTACCAGAAAGCCTTAACGGGAGGCCCTTGGTTTTGGGGTTCAGCTGGGCTCTTTCTTACCCCCTAGTTTCCTGATTTCGACCCTTCTACAACAGTTATCTCCAAGCTTCCCATTTGGGTCAGGCTCCCAAATCTTCCGGCTCATTTTTGGGATTTCTCTGTCTTCTTAGCCATTGGGAATACGTTAGGACGATACCTGGCTACAGATACCTCAAGAAGGAATAATGGTCTCCTCACTTACGGCAGACTGTGTGCAGAAATAGACATCAGCAAAGGATTGCCGGATCAGATTAACCTCAAGTTTGGAGATTTGCACTGGACTCAGTCACTGGATTACGAGAACACAGCCTTCCGCTGTCGCCATTGTCACCAAACAGGGCACCTTCAGAGTACATGTTCGCAGTTTAAAGATAAAAAGAAGAATCTGAACCGTAAGCCCAAATCCAAAAAATGGAATACATTTGAGCCTCCTCGTCCGTTGAACGACTTAGACTTCTCAAGCTCGGAGGAGGAGGATTCTGAGGCAGATGTGCAGGCTGATGAGGATGTTGAAGCTGATATGCAGGAGGAGGATATTCCGAAGGACGCTCCCTCAGTTGTTCCGGAGGCTCCCTCCAACCCTCAGATGTCCCAGAAACGCTTTCATTTCTCTTCATCCTCGGATTCTGAGAAGGATGCTCAGCAGTCAGATCAGAACAATCTACAACTAGTTTCGAGTCAGCCAAACTCCACTGGGTGGATAAAAGTGAACAAGAAAAAAGGCAAAAAATGTCGTGTTGTAGGAAATAACCCTTCGGGGTAGCTTCTCTGCTCTGTTTTGTCCAAATGTAGTCCTATGCTCTCTTTGGCCTTTCCATAGTCTATCTCTTTGGAACGAGGTTGAGTTCACATCACCTCCGGTTCCCTTGCTTCTCTGCTCTGCCTGCTTTCAGGCCTGTTTGTACTATATTTTCTCCTTTATTAATAGATTTAGTCTTTATCCAAAAAAAAAAAAAAAAAAAAAAAAAAAAAAAAAAAAAAAAAAAATGAGTATTAAATGGTTCAAGCAATGATGATCAATTTCACTAGATGCACAATGTCTTAGGAATTAAATTTCAAGAGATACAAATACCTTAATCAACCACGAAATTTAAAAGGTAATCAGTTCAAATCCTAGATTTAAAAAATTATGCTTAATGACTCAAATCTAGGAAATTCAGTACTTTCCAATAGTTAATCTTTAGATAAAAAATTTAAGCACATTTAACTATAGAGAAATGACAAATACTAATACCACAAAATTTTCCTTTAGATTTACCCTTGATAAATTTGATTAGTCTTTAGGAAAGCTTTTTGATGTGCTGAGCAAGACTAAATGTGACCAAAATAAATTGAAAAAGATTTAATAATATATATTTTTTTTTGTTATGGGCCAGAGGCCACATTAAAAAAAGAAAATTTAAAATTTATTAATGTGAAATTTTTTGATTTAATTTTTAGTCACATGAGAAATTGAAGCCTTTTTTATTTTTTTTTAGTTTTATCTTTATTTTTTAATGTTGAGAATTTTTAAATTTTAAAAGATTTTTTTATGATTTTCGATTTTTAAAATTATTACAAAGTTTTTTTTAATAAAAATAAAAAATAAATAAAATTCAAAGCCAAAATAAAATAATGAAAAATCAAAATAAAACAAACGAAAACAGAACCAAAATGTAACTCCTTTTGTTTTTTGGTTTTAAATCAAAATGACACAACCAAAGTCATAAACACAAAATACGTATTAAACCCTTCCAAAGCCTAAAACCTAATCGTATTCACTAAACAAAAAGAAAATCGAATGGAGCTTAGCTGTTGTGCGTGTGCAGATTGAAAGGTTCGCCGGCGGCAGAGGAGACCACGGAATGGAGGAAGGAGCTGAGCAGCGATGAACTACGGGTTTCAAAGGAAGGAAACGATAGCCGCAAGGAGAGAGGTATGCTGGTAGTGGAAAGAAAATAAATCCGCAGATTTGGAAGAGGGAACGAGGGTAGACTGCGCGAAGGCTGCGTGGAGGGATAGAGGAGGATGGACGCAGGCATAATAGATTGTGTGAAGATGGAAGTAGCAATAAGAAGGGAGCCAACAGCGGATAGAGAAGGGAAAACGCAGAGATATTGGGATGTCGCTGCCAACGAGGGTTTTGGATTTTGTTTTGCAGGTAGAGCAAAGGGAAAGGCAACGAAAATGGAGGACAGCAAGGGTGAAGGATAAAAACCAAAGCCACAAAACCCTTTAGAAAATAAATTTGAAAATAATTCTGCTTGAAAAGACCCCAGGCAGCAAACAAAAAAGGAAATCACAGCCTAATGAAACCCATAAATTTCCAAATTAAATTTTCTCAGATTTATTAATGAAACCCCTGCAAAATCGTCTCTAGAGAAAAAAGTTCAAAACCCTGGACTACAGAAATAATGCCCCTGCAAGAGATGGTTCTAAGGCCATATCTTACCCTTCATGGCCTAAATTTGGCTTCAAAATCGAACTTCACCTTCAGATTTGCAACTTGTTCCTAAAAACACAAACACCCAGAATCCCGATATACCAAAAAAATGAAACCCCAGAAACCTTAAGTTAGAGAAAAAAAAAAAAAAAAAAAAAAAAAAAAAAAAAAAAAAAAAAAATTACAGATCTATGCACAGGAGTAGCAGATCTACTAGATTTGACGAGTGTGAGTCCAACTCTGCTCCTAAATCTGACAATCTAAGGCTCTTAAAAGTCAGATTTATCAACTTAGCATAGAAAATTTTTGAGATTTTAAATTTAAACGGAGGTGCTTCGTGCAAAACCCTTCATGCATCAACAATGAAACTTCTTATGATAAGTCCAGGATTCAATCAAGTTGGGCTCTTCAAAAAATACTAATCGGGAGTTGGTTGGTCCAACTGAAAACTTCTTTGAACGCTCGATGATAAAAAAATCAAGAATTCCCTGCACAACCCAATTCAACCATTAATGTAGACCGAAAAAACGATAATAAAATTCAGATTTAATAAAGATACTTGGCATTATATTCAAAACTTAAATTATTATCAAACCCCAATGATGAAGCAAGATACCTGTGCTTAAATCACTCTTCATAAAGCTATCATCAATGGCTAAAAGGAAATCTATGCATGAAAATAACACATCTTACAACATTTCCACGAAGAGTAACACCAGCAAAAATTAACCTCAAAGTCTTTTTTTATTGCTCATAAAAAAAATATTACAAGAGAGTTTTCACTTAGCACACAACTCAAAGATCGAATAATCTCAACTCACAACTGACCTCCTATTTAAAGATAAATCTCCCAATAGCTAGTTCGAGTGATCCTTGTCAAAATGATCTTGACCATTGATGAGGATCAAAATTTCTTTTAATCTCATTCGTCGAAATTTTAAATATTGAGGAAATCTCGAATTTTTCAATTAAATTCATTTTAATAAATTCAAAAATTAAAATTTTGCATTTATTTCCTCAAAATTTTGACTTTGACTTAACCCTAAGGACACAAGGCATAAAATTTAACAACATAATCCAATTAACCTTAGTCCCTGGACCTGTTAAGATTTAATTTTTTAAAGGATCCTTGAATTTTACATCTGGAAAATTTAAATTTACTTAGGACCTATGACTTATGAGGGGATAAATTATTTTCTAACCTTCAAGACATTTTACATCATGATTTTTTACATTTTTTACATTTCAAGGGGGAAAAACCATTTGAAAAAGACCCTCACAGACTACCCATTTCTGCGACACAAACATAATCCAACAGACTAAACAACTTGTAATAAAATAACCTAACCAAATAGTTAGGATTATTCCAAAATCATTTTTACACAGACTCGATCTATAACAATAGGACTCGCCCAAGATCTTGGTGACAAAATTCATTCGACTTTGGGGTAAGGCTGAAGGAAAACTCTGTTGACCATCCGAGAATGGATCGGTGAGACAAAAAATCTCCCGAAATGTAGATCGTTACCAAAAAAATAGGTTTACCTAGGCAATTACATACAGGACACAGATCTGCTGAGATTATTTACATCACATATATATAGAATGGGTTTACATTATAACATGATAATCAGGCTGATGATGATAGCTGGACGACACAGACATATCGATCAGGCGCTATCCCTTTTGCGAAAAAGGGGATGTACTACTATGGGTCGTTGACACATAGTGGTCAACAGGAATAAATCAATAAAGTACATGAAGGGTTTCTAACAGTTAGACTTAGAAATTCCAAGATGGTATCAGAGCGTGGTTACAGATCACAGGAGAACTAAGAACATCAGCCGAGCAGAGCAATAACAACAAAAAATAGTTGTCCTGAGTGACGAAAGTTGTTCCTAGTAGAGAAGCAACAAGGAAGGGGTGATGCAATGCTTGTGTCATCAAGTTCGAGCCAAGAAGAGGTAGCACAGAGGTTGAGGGAGGCAAATATAGGCTCATGCAGAGGCCAGGAGGCCTGACGCAGTTGGCTGAGGATGCTGATTTGCTGTTGCCGGGATTGCGCAGAGCCTAGGAGCTCAATCCTTCAATTACTGAGGTATAGGAGGTTGTGCGTAAGTTGCAGAGTGGAGCTGGTGGAGTACTGTAGTAAGAACAGTACCTAACAGGGCAGACCAAGGGGGGGAGTTGCTGCCAAGGCGGATTTCTAGCCAAGGAATCTAGATCAGTGGTGTAGTTGTACAGACGATAGGAGAGGGGCAACTTGACAGTTGGTAAAAGGATTTCCAGGAGGGAAATTAGGACTCAGAGGGAGTCTACAAGAGAACTTCTAAATGGGAAGTACAAAGACTCAGAGGAGTCGAACAGAGAACTTCTAGATGGGAA
Source organism: Pinus taeda (assembly GCA_000404065.3). NCBI lineage: Eukaryota > Viridiplantae > Streptophyta > Pinopsida > Pinales > Pinaceae > Pinus > Pinus taeda. Next base: position 87,673 of record APFE031688378.1, on the reverse strand, counting down.
GTAGAGAGACTCAATAGGAGTCGATCCAAGGACTTCCCGGCGGGAAGTAGAGATATTTGGAGGAAGTCAATAGAGAAGAGTAGAGAAATGACCATGAATAGTTGAGGGATCAGGATAGGTTGGACAGAGTGTCGAACTTTGTGGTCTGGAAGGCCAGGATCCTGTCCATTTTAGATAAACATCATATCGAGGCCTTCAAATTGAGGGATGACGATTGTGCCATGAGTAGTCATGTGCCACTTGAGAAGAAGTGGGGAGATATCGAGCTGTAGTCAGGCGGACTACAGGTGATGAGGGGCAGAATCTTTGAGGTACCCAACCTCTTGGATTATACCTTGCTACGGGAGCCTCGATAAGGAGTAGCAGTACTGGCAGATGTCAGTAGAGACGAATGAGGATGGAGCAGCAGAGGGAGCGACAGTGCAGGATTGCCAGGATAGTGCAAGGCTAGTAGGTTGCAACAATGCGAGAGATACGGGAGTGTTGCACCAGTGCAGGATGGCACAAAGGGGTGTGCAATGGTGCGAGATGCATGGAGTTGTTGTAGCAACGCAGAGGTCAGAGAGGGAGCATTTGTCAGTGACAGAGGGAGCTTCAACATCGGGAGTGTCTCTAGCCTGACAAAGATGTCAAAGTTGGGAGATCAGTTACTTACTTCTCAGTAATTGAGTTACAGTGCAGCAGTTAGCAGTGGCGGCGCTATGGACATCTCGATGCAGCATGATGAAAGGGGATGCAGTGCCGACGCAACAGTGGCAGCAACACGGATGCAGAGGGAGTTGTCGTACAGATGCAGCAGTGGCAGTGGCAATGGCAGGGCCATGGGTAGCAGTACAGGATGCAGCAGTGCAAAGGATGTTGGGCAACAAGCCTAGTATTAGCATAGGGACTGATGCCGGATGATCAGAGCGATGCTCAGTGGGGAGTCTTACTGGAGTACAGTCCTCGCTAACAGGGAGTGTTGATTTGGGGTAGCATCGGATGTGCTCTAGCCACGAAAATTGGTGGAGAGGCTAAGGGACATGAGGTCTCCAATACGCAGAAAGGGTTTGGGCAGATTTTAAACAGTTTGGGAGATGTTAAAATTATTAATATTTTTAATGGAGTCCCTAAGTCTAAACTTAGGGAAATTAAAATATTAATGTGAATTAATATAAAACTGTGTTAGAATGGTCCAAAAGCCATGGATCAAGTCAGATTTAATCTTAACTGTTGATTAGGGACTTAATCTCGGCCGTTGAATTGTCAACGAGAAAAATATAAGAGGAGGCTTGAGGGTCACTTGGAGAACACACCAAGAGTTCAATATTTTGATTTTTTGGGGCTGGGTTTGCTGAGAAAGTTGAGAGGGTGATCAGAGTCGGAGGGGCAGTGAATACAGAAGCAGAGAGGCAGAGATAGCACCGGGAGGATCAGTGCAGTAGCCAGAGAGAGGGACACAGAACCAGCCAAGGGTTCACGCAGAGCGAGCTAGGGCTCATGCAGAGGCAGCCAGGAGCTGCGCAACGCCTTAGAGGGCTAGCGTGAGTGACGCAGAGGGTCAGAGGACTGACGCAGTGCCTCCAGAGGCTGATGCAAGCGAAGCCAGAGTGATGTTGGACTAACGCTGGGCCAGAGAGAGCTTACGCAGTGCCTAGAGGCTGACGCTGGGGTTTCGTGGTGTAGATTGTAGTTGTGGAGCTGCTAAAGTGTTTGTCCGAGGTTTCAGCCGGAATATCTGCTTCCGAGTAGAGAGGTACTACTGCCGAGATTTTTCTTTGTTGGGTGAGCCAGATTTAGCAATCTAGATTGTATTTTAAAACTGCTTAATAAATCAAACCCTTAGATAGTTGCACCGATTTTCCCACAATGGGTTTTTCCTGGGACATTAGTCCAAAAACAACGGTGTCACTTGTGTGCTTGTTTTTGTTTACTTCAATTGATGATCTGTAATGTGTTGAGCATTGAATTGTATTTATTTCCAGTATTTACATGTTAGATAACTTGTTAATTAACAGAACAAGTAGATAGGAATAAATTAGTAAAGTACATGAAGGGTTTCTAACAATTAAACTTAGAAATTCCAACAATCAATAGGATACCAACTCATGATCTCTTGCCAGTCCAATGCATGGACACCTGTGTAAGGAACAAGTCTATTGGGATGATATGGGTCCTTTGCTCAACTGATGATGCTCTATCTGGTCAATCAACCATATCTGTCTAAGGAAACCTGTCTCTCTCACTATAATAGGCAAAATCGGGCAAGATGTGCTACAAGCCCTATCTATGTACTCCTAGAAATACTACAACTCTACCGGTTGCCAATGCACATATCTGCACTGCATCAATGGGTAGGCCCAAAGATGGATGCATCGCCATCTCCAAGAAATCCTCGCTCTAATCCAGAACTTTGTGCTCATGCCGTCTATTAGCCTCCCATAAAACTATCCTGTCAAGCTCCAACGCCACTTGAGGATAGATCTTTGCAAATATTGCCACCCTACAAGCTGTTTGTATAACTGTTTGCTCCTCATCAATGGTTGACCCCAAGGGTGGTTGCTCATCATCCACCATCACAGGCTCAATATGAACCTCCAACCGCCTCTCCCCAGAAGGCTCGTCATGCATATTGTGCACATCCTCCTCCTCAGCTAACTCATGCTCCATGATATGCTGCTCATGCTGAATCAACACTAGTGACTCATCATCCTGAATGTCTCCCAAAGGGTCCACTCACTGCTCATCATATGAATTTGGCTTGCTGTCAACGACTCTACATGACTCATGTTCTTCGGAGGCGTCCTCGTATGAACCCATGGACTCGTCCAAAGAAGAATCCTCGTCTTGATGGTCAGAAGGAACCTCCACCTGCTCTACCTCTATCATCTCCTCAATGTCACTCAAGCAAAGTGGCCAGGTCCCCAAGGTGCTCTGCAGGTGAAGCAAAGACCTTTTCTCTGCAACTCATTCCGACTGCATGGCCGGTCACAACAAATCCTCTGCAACTCCTCTTGGGTTAGTTGCCTTCTAAAGAATCTCATGTTTTGCTTAACCACCCCTTTGACTAGCTCATAGGCCACTAGTGAAACAACCTGTGTCTTCCTCCAAATGGCTAACAATTTTGTCTGCAGTTGTTTGCGAATAACATCACCTTCAACTTGTAATTAAGATAAGATATCTTGCATGTTGGCTTTTACCTCCTCAAGGTGATGCTCTAAGATGTTGGTGAAGAAGAATTGGAACATCTAAAGGATCAGACCATCTTGTTCTAGATCAAGCATTACTACATAGGATCTGATTTTGGCCATAGCATCCATGATCACACACGTTCTATCAAAGTTTGAGCTCTAGGTGTCGTGTAGCCCTGAATAGCATTCTACAATCAATTGAAAGACCTTCATGATGACATCATCGTAGAGAGAAAAGGGTGCTACTATCCTCAGAATATCGCCGAAATAGGAGGCAATTATAAGCTTGACTCTCTCCCCCGTGTGCTCCAAGAATCTAGCTTGTACCAATGCCAGCATAGTTGACTCCACAGCCCAATTTAAACTCCAATCAGATTGACCCACCTTGGACAGATAGGATCCATCTCTTCCAACGTGAGGTTATCTCCTGATCTTACAACCTTTAAATCTGACCCAAGTATGAAAAGCCAATTACCCACTTCTTTTTCTTTTTGTAAGTCTCTCTGATGCCTTTGCTGGAGCATATTATGGACCTCTCTGGTGAAAGGTTTGTTGTTCCTCCTGGTTTTCTGGTCCAAATGATAGTCCACTAAGGTATTGTTGTGTTGTTTTAAATACCCCATACTGCAACTAGCTCACTCAACAAGATGTCAGGTTCATATCTCAGTATAAATTCTATTCTTGGTCATACAATTCAGTTACTTATGGTACATTCAGGACCAAACAAGCAACCATGAAATGCTTCAGATATATAACACACTGATATAAAGGAAATCTGTGAGTACCACTGTAAGATGACAATATTCTTGTAAGTGTATTTGGTATACTTCCTTTGGGAGATTTTAGCAAACAATTAGGAGACCATTTCCTGTTGGTTTTTTTTATTTTTATTTATTTTTATTTTTTTTATTATGAATTCTGTTCTCAGGACAGTTTATAAAATATACCAACATATTTCCCAGACAGACTCATACAACTCATATCAACCCAGAAAAATTTACATATTTCTTTGTGAATGACGAAAGTACCAACAAAGAGTCCTTTCTCACTTGAACCATGAGTACTCAGTTAATACAAAGGAAAAATTGCACCCGGAAGAATACTTCAGCAAGGCAACTCAGCGAAACAGTGAGGTGGTCTGGAATGGTCTAGAAGAATGGTCAACTCCTTGAACAAGTTTGTATCACTTTATTCTCCCAGCAAAGCAAGATTTAACACCTAGTTCCTTATGGTAGCCATACACCAGCTCTTGGAATTCCAGGCAATTCTGAAATGATGAAGTTAATGGGATGTTATCACACTCAGAAAATACATTTCTCTATTTTGCCTCAAAACCAACAATGTAAGCTCTTCAACTCGTCCCTCTATACATTGTGTTTAGCTCCAGCTCTGCACAGGAAGGCTACCACGCACATACAGTCATATACTCGGCCTGTAGGAAAAAATGATTCTCGGTCTCAACTTTAAGAATTCGGCACTCGGCCTTAAAACTGGAACAATCAATCTTCCTCAATTCACTTAGCTGACACTGGGTATGAATACGTCCACCTGTAGCTCAGTCTGCTGCATCCAATGGCATTGTCCTCTGTCTATACAAATATGCACAACTCTTCACTTCGAACATCTCACATTTGAATTTGGCCAGTATCCACCACTGATAATGTAACCCATTCTACTTTGTCAATTTCTGACTTAATTGCAAGAATGATTTTTGACTTCACCACCTACGCACAGGTTTTGCTCTCTCTGTGCATCCACAGGTAACACAATCTCTTCGTAAATTAATATAATATGCCGACAGAACGATTCAAACTGGTAGCAACAATCGCACTTATTCCTCTGCTATACCCATGCACTGGGGCACCCATTGCATAACGTCATACTGTCATAATATGTGCGCACATTGCAGAGTAAATCCAGGATGTCGGCATCCTTCCAATGGTGATGATGATGGAAAATCAAGGGACTCGGCCAATAAACTTTGATCCATCAATACGTTCAACAATTTTACCCTCCAGCGGCTTAGACAAATTTGTCTCTGCTTTTTGCCCGTCCACCTGTTGATCCTGAACCACTGATATCGATGGAGCAGTCAACCTAGTAACATCATGATAGTCAGCCATGTGAAAGCCACAATCACCCAATACTCCCTCTGTGCGTCTCTGTTGGTTATGTTCCTCAAATGCATGTTCAGACAAGCATGCCCAATAGGTTTGTCGTTGGCTCACTGGTGGTCCGATCCTCAAAAATTAAGAAACACGGTGCTTAGAAAGTTAGATGCGGCCCCTGCAAATATTGTGATTGGTTTGGCCCTTTGTATGAAGCTCGTCCCACCGGCAAGAAGAACGATAGACTCGACGAACTAACTCCATTTGTGGCCTACGAGCTTGGTCCCCAAACTGTATTTAACATGTGCCGCCTACTTCAAATTCCCAGTAGCTTGACCACACGGCTTTGAATTTATGCTGCACTTCTGAGATACCCAATCTACGCAAGCCCGCTTGATCTCATAGAAGACATGTCCATGACAGCTTCGATCCTTGTAGTTCGGCGTCAAGCAATGTCTGTCCTCTTCAAATGGTTTATGACAAGAAAGTTGATTCGTTGCATGGGAGTGGTTCTCACGAGATTCAAACCGCATGTCTGGTCCTCATGCGATTGTCGATATGTCACGGACAATAGATCTGGAAAATCGACAAAACGATGCAAGTAAAGATCCCAGCCGTGAAATATTCCTGGAACAAAGCCCGATCTTACTGCAGTTTGGTCACCATTGTATTTATTCGTTCTCAGTGACAATACTACCGTAATATTGCCAGTTCTGCGTTATTAAGGAGGTTAGTCGTCCAGGTGACTCAAATTCCACAACAATCGCGTCAGATATGGCCCCTTTTTTGTTTAAACTAATCGATGAGCACGACAGTCGGCTTGTTGTGAGTGACTCAGCTATAATTGATTCGTTCTCTGCAAATGTAAGCCCATGAACTCGTCTTGGTGAAGTGAAAAAGAATGTGACCACCTTAATGCCAATAACCCGCAACCATTTTTTTTGTTCGAAAAATTTCTCTCGGGTCAAGGATGTCTTCTTAAGTAATTTTGCTCCAATACTCGCAAAACAATAAACTTGGTTCTTCCACTCTGCTACAAATGGGATTGCTTCATCCCGTAATTAAGATAATTTTGGCTTGGGCACTGTTGACCCTGCCGCCCGCACCTACCTACAAGTCAGTGAGAAAAGCCTTCAACCCCACAAGGTGTGGTTGGTGGCAGGGAACTCAGAGAAGGGGCTGTCACACT